>SJYX01016967.1:127249-154804 GCA_006410675.1 Oreotragus oreotragus
TTTTTAAAAAATGAAGTCTAGTTGATTTACAAAGTTGTGTTAGTTTCAAGTGTATAGCACAGTGATTAGTCATATATATATGTGTGTATATATATATATATATATATATATATATTCTTTTTCAGAGACAGTTGTAACTGAAAACAGCCTGTGGACAGTCATTTATTGTCCACATTGCTCTCTTTAGGGGTTTAGTCAACTTAGCCTGAACCCATGTGTCAAGTAAAAAGTCCTTCTTACTCTTATTTTGAATTGCCAGTCTAATTGCCTCACTTCTCCATTTGCCTCCACTTCTGTGTCCAGGTGTTTAGTTATGGCCCCAGCTGTGCAGAAAGATAAATTTGGACCAGACAAAGGCAATGAGATAGCCCTCTTGGTGATTGTCATCTATTAATTTTGAGATCTTTTCCCTTAGCGTGTTATTTCTTTAATGAGATAAGTGATTTCTGTATGAACGCATGGGGGTGATTTTGTATAACCAAGACTCTGAAGATACTGTGGTTCTGCATGGCCCAAAGAAAGAGAGAAGATAATGTCTGCGTGCGGTCCCGGGCAGCTCCCTGGATTTGGACTTTGGCTTGTCTGAACTGCTATGCAGGAGAGTCAGTCTAGAAGACAGTGGAGGTAAGGACGGCTGGTACCAAAATCACGCAAAACTCTGTGCAAATGACGAGTCCACAGATGCCTTTGGCCACCGTTTAAGGTGAATGACTTTCCTGGTGGTTCAGAGGGTAAAGCGTCTGCCTGCAGTGCTGGAGACCTGGGTTCGATCCCTGGGTCAGAAAGATCCCCTGGAGAAGGAAATGGTAACCCACTCCAGTATTCTTGCCTGGAGAATCCCATAGATGGAGGAGCCTGGTGGGCTACAGTCCACGGGGTTGCAAAGAGTCAGACACGACTGAGCGATTTCACTTTAAGGTGAATGATGGTTCTAGGTGGGCTGCTATGGCAGAAACTCATCCGATAAAGGAACAAGGAGGCTTTGTTGGAAGGTAGCACAGAACTGAAGACCATTTATGAGGCTGAGGGGGCTTCCCAGGTGGCACTAGTGGTGAAGAATTCACCAGCCAGTGCAGGAGACTTAAGAGACACTGGGTTAGAAAGACGCCCTGGAGGAGGGCATAGCAACCCACTCCAATCTTCTTACTTGGAGAATCCCATGGACAGAGAAGCCCGGCAGGCTACAGTCCATGGAGTCACAAAGAGTTGGGCACGACTAAAGCAACTTGGCACATGGCATGTATGAGCCTGAGAGCAGCGTCAGGCACTCGGGGCCGGCTTAGTCCTTGTCATCTTCTCAGGCTTTGCTGTAAGGTAAGTGGGGCCTGATGCTGACTGAGCTGGGTCAGGTGAGTGTCACTCATGATCGAAGAGGGAGCAGGCTTTCTCACCTGCCACAGCAGAAAAATCTCGGCCGAGGATTTCACTTGGCCCAGCTGTGTTCCAGGCCCAGCCCTGGACCAGTCACTAAGACAGGAAGAGGGTTCTGTGACATTCTGGAGGAAGGGGGTTAGGGTTTATTTCAAGGGAAAGTGGAGACAAAGTGGGCTGGGCAGATAAAAACAAAAGCTACTGGGGTTAACCAAGAATTAATTTACATATTCTTGGATTTTAATAGCTCTGTTGGAAGCCCCTTCTGTGAGAAAGATCTCCTGCTCTTTGGTAAAGGGGTTTTCAGCGTTTTGTTGGTGTTTCCCAAGGTAGCCATTTTCTCCCATGGAGGGTTTTCATGTTCCATCTCATATTTATTTATTTTCCTTGGGGAATTCTTGCTATGATAACAAGATGTTTTATTTTGTATACATTGAGTTTCTATTTGGTGATGGTATTGCATTTATCTGATATGTGATATAACAATTATTTTAACAGTTTTGTAAGCAGATATTCTTGTAACTTTACTTAACCAACACACTTAAATTATTTTTACTTTTTCCTCTTATAAATGTGGCAGGATGGAGTTGTCTTTTACCTTCAAACCCATCTTTCCTTTCTCTCATCATCTTTTGTGAGAGAAGATATTTTGCAGACAGAGTAGAGAGATTCTGTTGAATAATACTTCAGAATTTTGCTAGGGGAGGTGGTCAGTGTGAGGAAGAAAAAGTTTTGTTTTTCCAGTAGATGTTCTGCTCTAAAGAATATTAAAGTCCAAAACTTTTCCCAAGAAGCATGATGAGAACCTCCTGCAACCCCAGGTTGGAGAAACTAAGGACTTTGTGGAAAATGCAAGAAGGAGCAAGTGTGATGAGGGGGAAAAAAAAGGAAATTAAAAAAAAAATTTTAGCTTTTTAATTTTATATCGGAGTACAGCTGATTAACAGTGTTGTGATAGTTTCAGGTGGACAGCAAATGGACTCAGCCACATATATGCACGTATCCATTCTTTCCCAAACTCCCTTCTCATCCAGGTTGCCACATAACATTGAGCAGAGTTCTTGGTGCTTTAAAGTAGGTACTTGATGGTTATCCATTTTAAATATAGCAAATGTGTAAATGTTGATTCCCAACTCCCTAAATATCCCTTTACCCCTTCTTTCCGAAAAAGGGGAAAATGTTTAAAAAGACAAAGAAGTGGGGAGAACATAGAAAAAAGAGGGTCCTGAAACTTACCCATGGAAAAATCTGGAGGGATAATAAGGGTTATATAAGTTATAAACAATAGAAATCAACTATGGATAACTTAAGCATTGGAGAGGTGTGGATAAGTCCTGGGATTTAAAAATAAATTCATGAACTAGACTCAGAGAGGGCACTTATAAGAGCAGCTCCACCCTGTGCTATACGGTAGGTTCTCATTGGTTACCAAGTTTGTATATAGTAATGTGCAAAGTAGCGTCTTTTCCCCTGGAGAAGGAAATGACAACCCACACCAGTATTCTTGCCTGGGAAATCCTATGGACCAGGGAGCCTGCAAACACTCGGACATGACTGCATGACTGAGCACATACACATATGTGAAAAAGCTGTACACTTAAAGAGAAAAAGCATGGAACCAAGGAGAAATGTACAATAACTAGTTTATGTCTTAAAACTGTGAGTACAATCAAATACTTTTATACAAGAGTGATAATATATTTGATAGCTATAGGTGGGAAGGTTCTACCTTTTCAAGATAGTGAAGATAGTGCAAGATATTATAAATGACAGTTTTAAAAAGAAAAATAACCTTACTATAGGTAAGAAAAAGAATACATGAGCTCTTTGAAATAAAAATATGTGTTCAGTGATTTTACTCTATAATTGAAGCTGTTTAAAACAATAACCATTAAAATGAAGAAGAAGAAGAAAGAAAAGCGCAGCTCCAGAGACTCAGGGAGCAGGAACCCACGAACAGTCTTCAGGGCTAGACTCAAGGATAAATTAGCTTCAGTTACTGGCTTACCTGGGTTTAGTCCAAGGATTCTTGGAAAGTCACACCGAGTCTCGGCGCAGTGGTGGGAGGGTATTTCTCAAAGCAAACTCAAAGTGTTGGTACCAGAAGGAAGGGGCATGGATGTTGTCCAGGCAAAAACAACAGCTGAGGAAAAACAGACCCTGAGCAGGTTGCTCGTGCCTCACTCCTCCTTTGATTTTGCCTGTAAAAGCACAGACCACTCTCCCAGAAAGACATTCCCTTACTTCCTACTTATATTCCTAAAATTATTGCAATTGGCAATTTGGGCCTTTCCTGCCCTTGAGCCTTAAGGGAAAATTGCTGATGGGACCCCCTCTATCAATGCCCACCTGCCTTGGGTAGACAGATTCAGAGATGGTTTTATATATATATATATATGTGTGTGTGTGTGTGTGTGTGTGTGTGTGTGTGTGTGTATTTTGGTGAAGTATAGTTGATTTACAATATTGTGTTAATTTATGCTGTATAGCAAAGTGATTTAGTTATACATACATATATATATATTATTTTTTTTAAATATTCTTTTCCATTATGGTTTTATCATAGGATATTGAGTATAGTTCTCTGTGCTATACGGTAGGAAACTTGTTTATGAGATGGTCCTGTAGCTGAGCATGAGAAGGCATTGAGTAAGCCCTGGACAAGTCTCCCCATGGCAGATCCCAGATACCCTCAGACTTTCCAAGCTTGTAGAGGTGGGAGGAGGTGCAGGTAGGCCTAACAGCTTGGTTTCTGATCTCTAAGGGCAGCATTTTTATTTTGATGTACCTGGTTGTGGGTTAATTTTATGTGTCAGTTTGACTTGGCCTTGGGATGTCCAGATAACTGATTAGATATTATTCTTGGTGTCTATGAGAAAGTTTAGGCTTCCCAGGTGGCGGTAGTGGTAAAGAACCTGCCTGCCAATGCAGGAGACGAAAGAGACATGGGTTCAGTCTCTGGGTGGGGAAGATCCCCTGGAGGAGGGCATGGCAATCCACACCAGTATTTTTGCTTGGAGAATCCCATGGACAGAGGAGCCTAGTGAGCTACAGTCCATAGGGTTGCAAAGAGCCAGACATGACTGAAGTGACTTAGCATGCATGCACGTGAGGGTATTTCCAAGAGAAATAAATGAGTTGGTGGACTAAGTAAAGCAGATGGCTCTCCTCAATGTGTGGAGGCATCATCTAACCTCCCGGGGGCCTGAAGAGAATGAAAAGGCAGGGGAAGTTTGAATTGTCTCTCTGCCTGACTGCTGAGCTGGGACACTGATCTGGGAGCTCCTGGTTCTCAGGCCTTCAGACCTGGACTGGAATCTACACCACTGGTTCTAGCTGTAAGGCTTTCCAACTATACCATCAGCTTTCTTAGGTCTCCAGGAAGACGCTGTGGGACTTCTTAGCCTCTGTAATATTATGAACCATTATCTCATAATAAATAAAGAATATATGTATATAATCTCCCACTGGTTCTGTTTCTCTGGAATACTCTGACAAGTACACTAGTCATTACAACTTCAGACAGAAGGTTGTGCTCCATGGATGTGTTTTTGCAGAATTTGAGAATCTCTGTGAAAAGTAAAAGAATAATTAAGTCAAACAGTTGGAAGGAAAAATATTATTGATGGTAAGGGGACAACAATGGGACAGAAACATTTCGAGGGAAGTCTTAGATTTAGAATGTGGCTATTGATGGGACATAAGGCAAGATGCTGCAGGCAAAAAGATGAAGCTCTTTATAATTTTAAAATTTGTTTATTTATGTTAAAAAATTATTTGTTTGTTTGTAATTTCAGCTGTGCTGTGTCTTCGTTGCTACATGCAAGCAGGGGCCACCCTCTGGCTGTGATGCCTGGGCTTCTCATTGCGGTGGCCCCCCTTGTTGCAGAGTACAAGTTCTAGGCATTCGGGTTTCAGTGGCTGCCGCATGCAGGCACTAGAGCAAGGGCATGTGGGATATTCCTGGACCAGGGATGGAACCGGTGTCCCCTGCATTGCAAGGCACATTCTTAACCACTGGACTGTCAGGAAAGCCCGATGGACCTCTTCAATCCTGAGGCAGATTGATATATTATAAGCACAAGAGAGAAATCAGTGTCCACAAATCTAGAAACAAATGAACTTACAAAGCAGTAAGAAACTCACAGACTTAGAAAACAGAATTTATGGCTGCCAGGGGGACGAGATAGTTAGGGAGCTTGGGAATGTCAAATACACACCGCTATATTCAAAATGGATAGCCAAGGACCTATTGTATAGCATGTGGAACTCTGCTCAATGTTATATGCCAGCTTGGATGGGAGGCAGGTTTAGGGGAGAGTGGATACATGTATATGTATGACTGAGTCTTTTTGCTGTTCACCTACAACTACCACGATATTGTTAATCAGCTATACCCCAATACAAAATAAAAAGTTTAAAGTTTGAAAAAAAATCAGTGTCCGGAGAGAAAGTTCACTTTTTGATACATATTGTGTCCCCCCGAAATCCGTAAAACACCCTGTTGTAACTCAGAAACAAAGAGTAGGGGGTAGCTATAAACACAGATCCTAACAGAAGTGAGGACCAAGAATCAGGCAAAGGCAGGCTCAGGCTAAGAGTCAGCATACTGCAGACTCAGGTCATTTCAGGGTGAAACAGGAGGGAAAGACAGATGAATGGGAGGTTGTCTAGAAAACAAAGGGGAGAGATTTAAAGGACTATAGCCTGGTTTAGAACCTACATAAAAGACAGTTAGATGATGTGGCTATCAGACACAGCCAGAAACTACAGTTACACCTGTTCTTTAGTTTTACAAACTCTGTTTAAAAATGGTATACTGAAAGAGTACAATAGTAAACAAAATAGCGATCTCTGTTACAATTCCTTAAATTGAAGTTAAACTCTGAAGTTCTCAAGTTCTGAAAACGAAGGTTAAAATTTTGTTTTCAGTTTTCATAGAAAGAGCAAAGCACACAGGTGATCTGGAACAGCTGAAGGGGTGTGCTAGCCTAAGTGTGCAGCCACAGGGACCACATGAGAGCCAGGACTACAGAGAATTAGAAAACCTTAGATGTGGATGGTACGTAAAGAGTACTCACAATCTGTTCTGAACTGACCTAAAGGTTTTTTTCTTTCTTTCTTTTTTTTTTTTAACTTTCTTATCTGTCCATTTGGCTGTGCTGGCTCTCAGCTGCTGCATGTGGGATCTAACTGGTTCCCTGACCAGGGATTGAACCTAAGCCCCCTACACTGGGAGCACAGAGTCTTAGCCACTGGACTACCAGGGAAGTCCTATTTAAAAAAATTTTTTTTTCCATTTAATATGGTAATTTTTTTTCTACTGCAGAATTAAACAACATTTTTTATTGCAATATATTTGATTTATAATTTGTGTTAGTTTCAGGTGGATAGCAAAGTGATTCAGTTATACATCTATATATTGTTTTTCAGATTCTTTTCTTTGATAGGTCATTACAAAATGTTGAGTATAGTTCTCTGTGCTGTACAGTAAGTCCTTTTTGGTTGTCTATTCTATGTACAGTGCTGTGTACATGTTAATCCCAGACTCCTAATGTATCCCTTCCCTGTCTTTCCCTTTCGGTAGTCATAAGCTTCTTTTCTGTGTCTGCTGATTACAGGCAGCTTTTCGGTTCTCCTTTCACATACATGCTGGTGCCCAGGACTCAGGGAATAGTCATTCTGGATACTTCTTAACGTTTTCTCTTCCAGACCCTTAATTTTGGCTTATAGCAGATGTTTCCATTATCCCAGAGTTGTGTCCCAAGATAGGATGGGAATGGGACAAGTGCCTAACAGGATGAACGAAAAAGAGCGAGGGTAACTTGCCACGTCTTGATCTTTCCCCACTTGCCTTCTTGTATGATTCTACTTCTTGAGTCTTCGTTTAGAGTCAGTGGAAAACTCCCAAGTGAGAAGAAGAATTCTTTCCCATCCAGAACTTTTTCCCATCCAGAAATAGTAAATCACTTTCTATCTCTGTTATGAATACAACTTCGGCATCCCCGGCACACAAGCTCCCTGCCCATGCCTCCAAGGACTCTTCTTGGCACCTGGAAATTGTTACTTGCCTGAGCCTTGAAGTGTTCTTCTCCCTAACATGACCTTGCTTGTGAGTACTCTAGTATCAGATGTGTCCAGATATTAAAATATATAAAGTATGTAGAAAGTGAAAGTGAAGTTGCTCAGTCTGTCCGACTCTTTGTGACCCCATGGACTGTAGCCTAACAGGCTCCTCCTTTCATGGGATTTTCCAGGCAAGAATATTGGAGTGGGTTGCCTTTCCTTCTCCAGCAGATCTTCTCAATCCAGGGACTGAATCCGGGTCTCCTGCATTGTAGGCAGATGCTTTATCATCTGAGCCCCCAGAGAAGTCCATAAAGTATATAACACAAGTAAAATTAACTTGCATACAATGTATTGAATGAGATCATGAAAATAACACATTTCCTGGCATTCTATTAAGATTCCACACCTGCACCATCAGGATGACCGTGTTGTTGATGACAGTAGTTATGATCTAAAAGCCAGAATCTCCAGTCAGCCTTGTCATTGTCCCACATTCATTTCCCTTCCTGGTGACCCTGATCTCATCTTGTACTTCTGATAATTGTTGTTTGGGTGAAAACAAATAAGGTTTTCCCATTTCCTTGGAACCTCAGGGATCCAGCTGAGTTCCAGCCTTTCTAGGTCTTCCTCTGGATTGTATCCTCATCCAGGGAAAGGTCTTGGACAACATCATCCCAGGGTTGATGATTTGGGGCAGCACAAATTTAGAGGTAGAAAAGCCTCTCTGATTTACCCCAGAACAGTGGTTATATTCTCTCTTCATACATCATAACACTACTTACCTCCTTTTTACTGATGGTTCATTAGCATCCACATGGAACCCCGAAATACACAAACATCACTATAGCCAAGGGCACCACATAGCTTGCCTTGTTGTTCTTAAGAGCTCTTATCTCTGCTTATTTTCTTCTATGTCATTTGTGGGTTGTCTCTCCTCCCAGAATAATATAAGCTTTGTTTTATTTATCGTCATATTGCTGGCACTAGAACTATATCTGGTACAAAATCTACTACTCAAACCCAAATTTGTTGGATAAATTAATGAAGAAACCCCACATTAGTTCATTAGTTAATTAATAAGATTCATGCTATAGTCTGTGATTACCTCTTGCTTATTTATCTGGTATCTTGTTTATTGCCTAGGTAAGTGAGAAATAAAGCTTTGTGGCAAGGAGGTGGGGAGGGGTTTAGAGTTTTTCTTTTTAGGACTTACTGTAACATTAACCAAGATTATCCTGACTAACACATATATAAAGCCAGAGTTAGAAATTTGTTCTTTGGCCATGGAATTGAATAAATTTAATTGATATAAATTAGGATTTAGGCCTATGGTTTTTACCTAATGGTTTTCTTTTCTTTTTTGTTATTAGAATACTCATCCTGCACTCCTGGCCTAAAAGCAAAAGATATAAACCCTGAAAATGTTCTGAATACAAATTAAATTTCTTCAGATATTTGCTGAGCTTGAAGTGAAATATTTCAGTTTAGTATGCTACCTAGATTGTTTCTATTGTAAATTCGAATTTCACCTAACCCATAGTTGTTTACAATTTCTAACTGGGAACAATTAATTCCCTTAGAACTGGAGTAAGAAACAAATATTTGTGTTCTTGATGGCGGGGGGAATCTTATTTTTAGGCTGACAGCTGCAGTGATAGTAAATTTGAGGAAGAGAGAGTGCTGGAGTCAAGTATTTACCTGTTTCAGATTTTCCCAAACTTTCTAGGCTCATGGTTATAGTCAGCTCAGTTATTTATTCTTAGACCAAAAATGTATAAGGTTTTATATTACTAAGTAGTTAGATCCAAAGTAATTTACTGAGTGTAATTTGTATGGCACCCTTCAAGTGTTCTTGTGTTTTCCTCAAAAGTTTAAAATGTCCTGCGGGGCTCATCTGATTCACTGCGGTGACCCTGGGCTCCTCAGCACACACAGTTTGGGAATTCTAGATCTCTGACTTGATAGGTGGAAGGATTTGAGGAGCACTACATTTGGAGGAGATCTTTTGGGAAGTTCCTAGCTCTGCGTGAGCTTCTGTTTTGTTTTGAGGAGTCTATATTTTATTTATTTAAGTAATTTTTTTAAAGCTCTAATTCACTCAGAAGTCTTCAGTTTGTGGTGGCTCAGATGGTAAAGAATCTGCCTGCAATGCGGGAGACCCCAGTTAGATCCCTGAGTTGGGAAGATCCCTTGAGAAGGGAACGGCTACCCACTCCATAATCTTGCTTGGAGAATTCCATGGACAAAGGAGCCTGGTGAGCTATAGCTCATGGGGTTGAAAAGAGTCAGACACAACTGAGAGACTAAAACACACACACACACACACACACACACACACACACACCCCAAGGTGGAGTAGGGTGAGGGCTGGGGGTCGGGGGGGACAGGCAGTCTTGGGGGCAGGGTTGGGGCGAAGCTGAGGCTGCCCCACTCCCACCCCCTCACCGCCCCCCATCATTCTTCTGCTCTCTCATCTTCATGTCAGCCGGCTGTTCTCCTGCAGCCACTGCGGCCTGGGCCTTTTGCTCTCCTCCTCAGCCAGCCTCTCAGACGTGCTAGCATAGAGCTTCTTCTCCCCTCCAGCTGCCTGTGGATCTGCTACGGGCACTTGGCCAGCTGAGCCTTGGCCGCCCTGTTACTGGGTAGAGCCGCAGGCCCTTCTGCAAGACAGCCTGTGCGTTCGCTGCCAGGTGGGCCTCTCCCTGGTGGACACGGCCCTTCTCATTGTTGCTGTCCACTTCCTGGGCCTTGTTACTGTTTTCAGTGGCAGCTGAGAAGACCTGCAGCTTCAGATGACACATGGCCACATTGAGGTGGGAGGCTGGCTGAAGGGCCTGCACCTTCCTGTGCGTCCTCATCAGAGAAGCTCCACTTTTATTCCAGCCAGTACACAATCTTCTTTTTTTAAAAAAAAAAAAATTTCTGTAGTTGCAGGGAATGGGGGCCACTCTCTAGTCCCGGGGCACAGGCTTCTCACTGCAGCGGGCTCTCCTTGTGCTGGAACACAGGCTCTAGGGTACTGTGCATGGGCTCAGCTGCCTCATGGTATATGGGATCTTCCTGGACCAGGGATTGAACCTGTGTCCCTGGCGTTGCAAGGCAGGTTCTCAACCACGACCACCAGGGAAGCCCCAGGACACAGTCTTCCTGCACTGCGGCACAGCTTGCTTGTACTTGCCTTCCTTGAAGCACACAGCACCTCGCTCCTTCACTACGGTCCTCTGCTCCAGCGTCTAAGAACTCATCGCCCAGGACTTGTTGGCCCTCTCAAAAAATCTTGTGCTGTATTTCATACATCAGCTCAGCATTTGGCGGGATCTGGAACTTCTCCTTCCCAGCATTGCTGAAAGCATGCAGGTATTAAGATACACAATGGAATGTTCTCTTTTATCCACACACTGAATGGCTTTCGCCAGCCCACAGGGCAAGATGCACGCTCTCTCCCTCACCAACTTCAAAGCTGAGCTCTCGTGGGTCAAAGATCTGGTCCTTGAAGTATCCTTCTAGCGCAACTTCCAGGGTGGTGCTGTCACTGGGCTTGGCATAGCCCTCCCCATTACCTCCGTATTCTCCTGATGATCCCCTGTCTTCTTCATCTATCAGGTCCTCTTCCTTGAACTCCAACAACTCCACCTCAAACACAAGTGTGGCTTTGGGAGGGATCCTGGGAGGGCTGCCCACTGAGCCCTAGGCATGCTCTGGCTTACAGGTGATGTGGCACACTTCGCCTGCCTTCATGGTTGCTACAGCAACATCCTGAGCCTTAATGACCTTCCCTCTCCCCAGGTCAAAGGAGAACCTGTCCTTGTGGTCCAGGCTGGAGTGGAATTTGGTGCCATCGAGCAGCCAGCTCCTGTAGCGGACAGAGACTCAGTCCCCGATCATCGGCATCTCCATGCCAGGGCCTTCTTGCTTGATGAACTTAAGCACACCCTCATCCTGCTTGGGGCTGAGGTCCACTCCATCAAGGGGCTGCAGTGCCAACTGCTCCCTGCTCTTGGCCGCCTTCATCTCCTTGGTGGTGATCACACTGTTTCTCAGGCAGCGGTCACCAGTGGCTGGCTGGGGCTTGTGCCTTCTTAATATTTATTTATTTATTTGGCTGCTCCAGGTTTTAGTTGCAGATGTGGGATCTTTCATTGCAGCATGCAGGATCTTTAGTTGGGCATGTGAAGTGAAAGAGTTTGAAACCAAGGATCAAACCAGGGTCCTCTGCTTTGGGAGGACAGCGTCTTAAGCACTGGACCACCAGGTAAGTCCTTACATTTCATCTTATTTATTTTAAAAAGTTTTCATTTTACATTGGAGGATAGTTGATTAACAATGAAAAAGTGTTAGTTTTAGGTGTACAGCAAAGTGATTCAGTTACACAGATACATGTATTTATTCTTTTTCAAGTTCTCTCCCCTTTCAGTTTATTACAAAATATTGAGCAGAGTTCCCTGTACTATATGAGCTTCTGTTTTTGTTTTTGTTTTTTGTAGAGAAATCTGAGTATCTATGGATGATGTATCCAAGGGGAGTAACTTGAGCTTCCAGGGAAATTTCAGCCATCACTCTGAATATTCACATTTCACTGAAAGAAGTCACCAGCAAAGATGACACCAGGTGAGGTCAGTAGACAGAAGACTAACTAAAGTGGGTGAGCTCGTTGCTAATGCATTCAGCCTTTGTTCTCTTGGCTTCCAGAGTCCATGTTCTTGTGGATTTCCTGTGACCTGCTCTGGATAATCCTTCCTACCTTCTTTGATCAACTAATCCTTGCTATGGAGCTTTTAATTGTTGACATTCTTCAGGTCTTGGTCTTAGATTTCAATTATAGTCTATGAGCAGATGGCTCCCCAAACCTTTAATTTTTTTTTCCTTCCTGTTGGTGTTTTCCTTTTAAAATCATCCCAGTCCTTTAGTAAAAGAAAATCAACCTTGACAGCCATATGCAGAGACCTTGGGGAGATAGAAGGGCAGGGCAGTCTAGGGGTCTCCATCTAGCCCCATAGAGAGACATGGAATCCTATGAAGGGAACTCAGATGTGGAGGTTCAGGGGTCCCCAACCGTTCAGTAAGGACCCGATGGAGGAGACACATGACACCCACACACAGAGTCTGGGGACCTGACTCCAGAGACATTCAAGAGACAAAGCTTCCGCTTTTCCATGGTATGCTTGATCAAGGGTTCTTCACTCTGGATAAACAACAGACTCACCTGGGAAAATTGCTAAAATGCCAGAGTCCCACCCCGACCAATAAAGTCAGATTTAGGAAGACAGGCTTGGATATCAGGGATTTTAAAAAGCTCCCGAAGGGCTTTCAATGAGTAGTCAGGGTTGGGAACCACTTTGCCGGAGGAGGCTGACTTGAGAAGCAGGTGGAGATTTGATGGAGCAGAGTGAACGTGAACTTCTCCTGGCCCACCAGCAGGTCAGAGGAGAGCGGCCTGGGTCTGTGGGCAAACATCTTGCCACCATGTGAAGCACAGGAATTAACTCACCACGGAGGACTATACAGCCAAGATACGGAGAAGGGCCACGGCTTGATGACATCCCTGAAGTTAACACTGCGTCTGAGAATTTCAGTTTTATTTCTCATGTTTCCCTGGTGGCTCAGTTGGCAAAGAACCTGCCTGCCAATGAAGGAGATGCAGGTTAGACCGCTGGGTCGGGAAGATCCCCTGGAGAAGGAAATGGTCACCCACTTCAGTACTCTTGCCTGGGAAATCCCATGGACAGAGGAACCTCATGTATTTCAGTCCAGAGGATGCCAAGTGTTGGACGTAACTTCGCGACAAAACCACTACCACCACCACTTTCTGTTTACTTAAGCCCAAATCCCATGGACAGGGGAGCTTGATGGGTTACGGTCCATGGGGTCGCAGAGTCGGACATGACTGAGCAACTACGCACAGCACAGAGAGACTCTAGAGAGACAGCAGAGGCCTGTTACTCCCTAATTCCCCCTCCTCTGCCAACACTCTTCAAGGGACGTTCGCATTTATTTGTTGGCTGCGATGGGTCTCTTGCTGTGCTTGCAGGCTTTCTCTGCTTGCGGTGAGAGAGGGCTACTCTTGACTTTTGGTGCCTGGGCTTCTCATGGTTGGCTCTGGGCTCCAGGTGCTTGGGTTTCAGTAGTTGCAGCTCCTGGGCTTTGTTGCCCTGTGGAATGTGAGATCTTCCCGGACCAGGGATCAAACCCATGTTTCGTGCGTTGACAGGTGGCTTCTTAACCGCTGGGCTGCCAGGGAAGTCCGACATTTGCATTTAGACCTTCCGGAAAGGTCTTTGTTTTTGCTTTGCTCAGTAGAGACTACTCATTGTGTCCTAATATTTTGTTCTCCCTTTCTTCCATAGCATAGTTTTCTAGCTGAACTTCCCAGAGAAATAAAGACTACAGTTGTTAGCCTCCATTGTGGCTATGGCCATACTAAGTTTGGCCAGTAGGATGCAGCAGGATAATGTGATTTTATCCAGAATCCTTCAAAGACAGCAAGAATGGGCCATTTTCTCCATCCTTTCTCCATTTTGCTATCTGAAATATAAATGTTTCCATCTTTGACTTGACGATGAGGCTGTATCTTACAAACGGGACAGATGGGAGTTCCAGGGAGTGGAGCCACCCCATTGACTCTGGCCTGACACTTCCAGAGTTCATTTGTGTGAATGAGAAATATCAAATTTCTCTCTTATTAAGCCAATGCTATTTTGGGTTTTCTGTCACTCAAAGCTGAATCTAATCCTAACTAATATACCCTATTAAGTTTCATCTTGAGATATTTGGACCATCACTTTGTGTCTTTGGGTGCTAATGTCATCATTCAACATCTCTGTGCCATCCAGCTCTCTATCAACGGTTAATGAGATTGGTGTGCCTTCTGTGCTTCCACCGTCATTAATAAAAATAGGATCAGGAGAAGGCCAAGGACAGGAGTCTCCAGTCTACTCTGGAGAGCTCTCTCTGTCCTGGTGATCTAGCCACCTTTTCTTCGGACACAGGTGTGAGGTGGTGCGGAGGGAAGCTGAGGGGTGTCATCCACAGATCAGTGGGTCTCAAAATTTAGTGTGTAGCAGGACCACCTGGAGGGCTTGTTAAAGCACAGATTACTGGGCTTCAGCCCCAGAGTTTCTGATTCAGGATGTCTGGAATATGACCCAAGTATTATTTTTTTAATCTATTTTATTGAAGTATAGCTGATTTACAATGTTGTATTAATTCCTGCTGTACAGCAAAGTGAGTCATATATATATATGTATATATACACACACATATTCTTTTTCATATTCTTTTCCACTATGATTTATTACAGAATATTGAAGAGCTGATTCATTGGAAAAGACCCTGATGCTGGGAAAGACTGAGGGCAGGAGGAGTAGGGGTGACAGAAGATGAGATGATTGGACGGCATCACTGACTCAATGGGTGTGAATTTGAGGAAACTCCAGGAGACAGTGAAGGACAGGGAACCTGGGCGTGCTGCAGTCCACAGGGTCACAAAGAGCTGGAGATGACTTAGCGACTGAACAAAGCAATTGAAAATACTTCCTTGTGCTATACTGCAGGACCTTGTTGTTTATCCATTTTATATGCAATAGCTTGCATCTGCTAATCCCAAACTACCAGTCCAGCTCTCTCACCCCCCCAAATATTTGTGTTTCTAACATATCCCAGGTGATGCTGATATTGATGTTCCAGGGACCATACTTTGAGAACCATCATCCTAGCATATCATCTTTCGGTTGGAAGGTGATTTATGAAAGAGAAAGAATATTTAAAAGTTGTTTGGGGATGGGAAGCAAGTCTTTGAGGGGACAAAAGGAGTGGACTGCAGAATATCATGGAGGGTTGGACTCTGGTAGGGCCAGAGCACTGTCTTGTGGCTTCCAAGAAGACCAGCAAGACAGGGAGCAGGTAAAGCAGACTGGTCCATTTGCTTTGAGGAGGCTGTAGGAGTTTCTGTCTAGTGTCTTTTAATTTCTCAGTGAAGAATAGACAAGAGCATTAACTGAGGTGAGGGACGCTAGCTGAGTAAGAAATTTTGTAATACTTTTGGCATATCCAATATCCCAGGGGAGTGTAATATGTACCAGGAAATGATAGGAAGACAGAAGCAGGGTTGAGATCTGTTTACTGAGCTCATTAACTAGTTTTTTGTCTTAGCATATTACTGAGAACATTTAAATGTTAAACCTTAAGCAGTTCAACGGAAGATATGGTACTAAATTCACCAAGATATCTCCAGACCCAGAAAAGTGCTTAGTGAATGTTCAGTTCAGGTTTAACAGTAAACAAACAGGTGAAATTCAATTTGTAGTTAAGATTATACCCTTGGGAAAAAAATGACACGGATGACAGTTCATTAGTTTTTCAGCTCATTATTTAATTCGCTATGCTGCACTGACTCTCCATTGCTTTCTCTAGCTGTGGCGAGCAAGGGTCACTCCTTGTTGAGGTACGTTGGCTTCTCATTGCTGTGGCTGCCCTGAGGAGCACAGGCTCTGGGCATGCGGGGTTTAGCATTGCAGCTGTGGGTTCAGTGGCTGTGGCCCCGGCGCTTCATTGCTACGTCGCATATGGGATCTCCCTGGACCAGGGATTAAACCTGTGTCCCTTGCATTTGGCAGATTCTTACCCACTGCACCACCAAGGAAGTCCTCACTAGTTTTTACATGGATATATTTTTTGTTACCTTTAATGACTATTCTGTTTCATGGCCAGGCATTATATAATGTGCGATTGTCTTAATAGAAATAATACTTTGCACACTGTTGGAGTCTCACACCTTTAAAAAAGAAAAAAAAAAAAAAAAAGACTACAAGTGTACAACTGCCAAATCCTGAAATGCAGTTTTCTTTCTAGAGTTACAAGAAATTCCAACAGGTTCTGCTACACGGAAGCATATTCAAGCTTACTTCTGAAACACATGAGCAGTTAGAATCATAATTTGCTAGGCCTCTCTCTGGGGACAGGAGAAGTCAGGCAATAAATCTAGGGACATTTGGAATAGCTTCACACACCTTCACAGAGATGGAGACTGGCTTCAGATTGCCACTGGTTCTGAAAGCAAGAAATTAAGGCCAGGAGAAATCCAGCAGCTCTGTCACTAGGTTGGGCCCTCAGAGAAGAGGGCGGTGACCCACTGTCCCAATTTGCCTGGGTCTTGGGAAATGCCTGGGATGTGGGGTTTTCAGTGCTAAACCTCTAATAGTCTAGGACAAACCAGGCCAAGTTGATCAGCCTAGCAGGGGCTGACCATTTGGGGGAAAATTCCCCAATATAGCTAGTATAGCAAGGCTGCTGTTTTGATGTATGGTAGCTTATTTAGCTTCAGGAGTGTGTGACTGGTGCACAGAGCCCCACCCTCAGAAGGGCCCATGCTTGGTACACTAAGTCTCCTACATACCAACCTTCAAGTTGCATACTTTCAAAGATGGGAATGTGTGTTCCATTAAAGTCAGGTGTGAGTGAAATTGCAGCTTGCCCTCCATCTCATATTGCTGATGACCCTGCACTCCTACCATCTCCCACCTCCACTCTCTCCTCCAGCCAGTAACTCCTCTTGCCTGTTCACTCGATGCCAGCCCTGTATGCCAGCTGTGGTACTGAACTACTGAACCTTTCAAGGTACTGTGATATAAGATTTAAAATGCTATCTTTATTTTTTTTTTGTATTTTATGTTTATTTTTATGTATAATTTGTGTGAAAAGAATTATAAACCATACTATAAACAGAATTATAAGAAGAATCATAAACTGTACTATAAATTATAAACAGTACTATATAGCTGATTGTGTGAGCTGGATATCCAGGTTAACTTTGTTGGACATATAAACAAATTGGACCCAAGAACACACTCTCAGAACGGAACTTGCTGGTATATAGGGGACTCACTGTTTAATACTTTGGTGTTGTCACTTGAAAATCTTAATAACATTTGAGGGAAGTGTTCCTCATTTTTGTTTTGTACTAGGTCCTGAAAATTGTGTAGCCATTCTGCAAATTATGTAGGAAGGGAGCTGGGCCTTCTGTTTTTATTTCTTTGTGTCTTTCCTGATGAGAGATGAAGACAGTTTTCTCTCCCAGCTCTGCCTCTTTCCCACTCTCTACTTCTTCTCCTTTTGGTTAAGCCAAACCTATACAAGGTATTTCTTTATCCATTAATCTTCTTAAAAGGCCATGTTGTCTTATCACAAATGTTAGTGTTTAAAAAATTAAACTTGGTTCAAATGCAGCCTTTCCACCCTGGATGTGTTTCTGCCAGTAAGGAAAAGAGAGCCAGGGAAGGAAGAAGGAAAGTATGTAGAAAAACTGAAGAAAGTGTGGCAGAAATACCGGCTGGGTCTCCACAGCGGGAGAAGCCACACACAATTCTGGATCAAAGGAAGCAACCTCAGGGAAGATGAAAGGGGGTGATAATTGTAAGTGGAGACAGAGTTTCATAATAGAGGTGATAATAACAGGCATTTATCCATGAACCTGAGGGAGAGTTAAAATTGAGAAGGGTGGGTGGTGGCCCGAGGATGGTCCCTTGACTTACCTTTTCCGTGGAAATTTTCGCTCTTTCCAAGTTATGTCTATTTCTCCTCTTGGGTATTAAAATCAAGCCTTTTCCAACAAAAAGATATTTCACTGAGGTATGGACTTATGTTTTTAAACATGGACCATAAGGAGGACAGGAAGGAGATGGTTAGCTGAGAGAGAGTAAGGAAGGCTGAATCTGGAGTGCGAAGCCGGTGGCTGAGCTGGGTGTCAGGCTGTAAAGGTGACCTTCAGGAACTGGCTGAGCTCTGCTGTGTTCTAACTCTGACCGCATCTCGGAACAGGACCCAGAGGGCGGGCTCACCGTCCTCATCCCCAGGGATGGGATGTGAGGGGACCTCACTCTCCCCTGGCCAGGCCTCCAAGTGACAGTCACGTTGGCCGTCGTTGCTCGGAGCTGTTTCGGGCAGCAGGAAACCAGGCACCGCAGCTTAGAAAGCTGGAGTAGGGCCTGCTGTGAAAAACGCAGGCTCTTGGAGATTTAAAATGTATTTTTCTTCCTATCTTTGGATGGATAGATGTAAAAGCCGTGTGATAGATGAGGCCCAGGAAAGGGAGTTGTCATCAGATGCAGAGATTCTGCCCCCAGGCGCTGAAAGGATGCTCTGGTACCTGTCGTCTCTCTACCTCTCCCCCCACACTCCTCCCCAGCCCCCTGTCCTTTGCTTGGACGTAATTGGATTAAGAATCACTCTGTGGAGATCTGGACAAACCATTCTGGGCTTCTTAGGGAGGGAAAAGTATTCTGTAAATACAAAGTCTGACCTGGCTGGAAAAGAATAATTTTTAAAGCTTAGAAAACTTGGCAGCATGCGTGTGTTTGGGTCCTGAGTTTTATTAAACTAAGTGATGAATGACTTCCAGGCAATGAGGCAGAGAGGCTAGAGAGAAGTTTCCAAGTGGTTGCCAATATGTCTAGAACAAGGACACCAAATCCAGGTTCCCCAGCTGCTTTTTTGCTACAATGCCCTTACATTGTAAAAGTTGCTCTTTTTTTTTTCTGTTTTAACAATATTCAGACTCAGTACAGGGTTGTTGATATGTGATTTTAAAAATATTGTGCATACACATGTCATCATTGACTCAATGGACGTAAGTCTGAACAAACTCCAGATAATAGTAAAGGACAGGGAAGCCTGGTAAGCTGCAGTCCATGGGGTTGCAGAGTTGGATACGACTGAGCTACTGAACAGCAGAAACAACACAGTTCTGAAAGTACCTTGTTATGAAATAGTATACATTTAAACTTTTTTTTTGGAGTGTTTGTGAAGTCAACTCAGGTCTGCTTTAGAAAGTGAAACTATATGTGTTAAGGTAAAAAGTTCTCATCAAGGCAAATGTTTAAAATATTTAAGGGAACGATGACAATATAGGATAGAGGTCATTGTTGAATGGTAACTGTTTAAATTCAAAAGACATACATCAACTCTGTTCTCTCCTTTAAAACACATCTGAGCCTTAATTAAACACCTATTTTTAGCAGAAGGTTTTACTAATGTTCCACTAGAGGGCAGCATTTGATAAGAGTTTGATATATGGATTCACCTTGTATAGCTATCATAGACGTTTAATTCGATTTTAAAACAATGATAATAGTAGAAAATACGTATCCTGCTTTCATCAGCACAACTAAGGTAAAGAAGCTGTGCTGTGCTTGGTTTCAACGTGGGGTAAATAGTCCTTAAAGCAGCGTATCCTGAGTTGAAGAGGGTGTGTTTGTTTTGTAGTTTTCAAGATGAAAAAGCAATCAAAGGAACTAAAAACAATTTAGGTGGTACTTTACAAGGGCTGGATTGATCCCATTGGCTTGCTAAAAAGGAGTTTGGTTGTTTTAACTCAATCTCCAACACACTATTTACCCTCCCTGGGAAACCATCCAAATTTGGCTGCATTCCATATGCTAGAAAAAGCTCGGCGCTGGAGCCAACTGCGGGTTTGACTGAGGTGGCAGAATAGCCCAAGGAGAGGTTGCAGGCTGCTTTCCAGGGGCCAGAAGTGTCCTAGCCGCACCCGTGGGGAGGTAGTGACTGGGAGGTGGCAGGGAGGTGGCAGAGAGGTGTGCCTGGCTCTTGGATGTTAGTCAATAAAGGCTGATTTTTCTCTTACTCACTTGCTATGCAGTTGTATCCTGTCTTGTGGTGCTGCTTACCTTATTACACTTTTAAAAATTAAAGAAACTCATGCACACGATAAACAATGTAAGATGGAACATGATTAACACTGTCTTTCCGACCTTCCAGACCAGACCCACTGTCCAGAGGTAACCACCAGCAATGATTTTCTGGCATATCATGCAGAAAATGTTCTTGCAGAAAGATGCTTACATCATTATATGTATATATTATACAAATAGGTGCAAATTATATAGACATTAGTCTATACTTTGTTTTTTTCTGTTCCACAATGCATCTTGGACGGCTTCCATATCTTATGGCTTAGGTTTTCAATTTTATTTCCCTAGTGAGACATACTTCTCAATAGCAGAAACTTCATTTTTTTTCCTTTTCCTTTTTTGCCTCATAATGTCAGGGGCACTACTGTCATTATTCTAGGTGTTTAACAACCATTTTGAGGATAAAGAAGATGTCATGTATACGTGTGTGTGTGTGTGCACGTGCATGCGTGCTAACTTGCTTCAGTTTTGTCTGACTTTTTGCGACCCTACAAACTGTATCCTGCCAGGTTCCTCTCTCCATGGGGTTCTCCAGGCAAGAATACTGGAGTGGGTGGCCATGCTCTCCTCCAGGGTATCTTCCCCACCCAGGAATTGAACCCATAACTCTTACATCTCCTGTATTGGCAGGCAGGTTCTTTACTGCTAGCATCACCTGGGAAGCCTATATATATGTTGTGTGTGTGTGTGTGTGTGTGTGTGTATACAATGGAATATTATTACTCAGCCATAAAAGAGTGAAATAATGACATTTGTTGCAACATGAAGGGAGCTGGAGACGATCATATTGGTGAAATAAGTCAGAGAAAGGCAAATATCATGTGATATCATAATATGTGATATATGTAGAATCTCAAAAAATGATGCAAATGAACTTATTTACAAGAAAGAAACAGACTCACAAACATAGAAAAACAAACGTAAGTTTACCAAAGGGAGAAGGGGAAGAGGAGGGGGAAATTAAGAGGATGGGATCAAGAGATAGAGACTTTAATATATAAAATAGACAAACAACAAAAACCTACTGTATAGCACACAAAACCCTTCAATATCCTATAATAACCTGTAGTAGAAAAGAATCTGAAAAGCAATGTTTATGTATTTTTAAAAAATTTATTTATTTATCTTACTTTATAATATTGTATTGGTGTTGCCATACATTGACATGAATCTGCCACGGGTGTACATGTGTTCCCCATCCTGAACCCCCCTCCCACTTCCCTCCCTGTCCCATCCGTCTGGGTCATCCCAGTGCACCAGCCCCGAGCATCCTGAATGTTGCCTAGAACCTGGACTGGTGATTCATTTCACATACGATAATATACATGTTTCAATGCCATTCTCCCAAACCATCCCACCCTTGCCCTCTTCCACTGAGTCCAAAAGACTGTTCTATACATCTGTGTCTCTTTTGCTATCTCACATACAGGGTTACCGTTACCATCTTTCTAAATTCCATATATATGTGTTAGTATACTATATTGGTGTTTTTCTTTCTGGCTTACTTCGCTCTGTATAATAGGCTCCAGTTTCATCCACCTCATTAGAACTGATTCAAATGTATTCTTTTTAATGGCTGAGTAATACTCCATTGTGTATATGTACCACAGCTTTCTTATCCATTCATCTGCTGATGGACATCTAGGTAGATTCCATGTCCTGGCTATTTTAAACAGTGCTGCAATGAACATTGGGGTACATGTGCCTCTTTCAATTCTGGTTTCCTCGGTGTGTATGCCCAGCAGTGGGATTTCTGGGTCATAAGGCAGTTCTATTTGCAGTTTTTTAAGGAATCTCCTCACTGTTCTCCATAGTGGCTGTACTAGTTTGCATCCCACCAACAGTGTAAGAGGGTTCCCTTTTCTCCACACCCTCTCCAGCATTTATTGCTTGTAGACTTTTTGATAGCAGCCATTCTGACTGGTGTGAAATGGTACCTAATTGTGGTTTTGATTTGAATTTCTCTGATAATGAGTGACGTTGAGCATCTTTTCATGTGTTTGTTAGCCATCTGTATATCTTCTTTGGAGAAATATCTGTTTAGTTCTTTGGCCCATTTTTTGATTGGGTCGTTTATTTTTCTGGAATTGAGCTGCAGGAATTGCTTGTATATTTTTGAGATTAATTCTTTGTCAGTTGCTTCATTTGCTATTATTTTCTCCCACTCTGAAGGCTGTCTTTTCACCTTGCTTATAGTTTCCTTTGTTGTACAAAAGCTATAAACTGAAAATGGATTAACGATCTAAACGTAAGACCAGAAACTATAAAACTCTTAGAGGAAAACATAGGCAAAACACTCTCCGACATAAATCACAGCAGGATCCTCTATGGCCCACCTCCCAGAATACTGGAAATAAAAGCAAAATAAATAAATAAACAAATAAACAAATGGGATCTATTTTCTCTTATTAATATATATTTTCTGAATCACTTTGCTGTATACCTGAAACATTGTAAATAACTATATTTCAATGAAAAAAATAAAAAAACAAAACCAAAAATAACTATTCTGGGATTGTTTGGCTGGAGTGTTAGTCTGCTCCTGGTGAGAAAGAAGGAGGAAGGTTTATAATCATATTAAGAATTTGTTTTGTTCATTTCCAAAAAATAAGAACTGCAAAGGGTACATTGGGTCATCTTGTCTAGCACTTTTCTCAGCTTCTTATACTTGAAATTGACTGCAAAAGCCTTGCATTATTTTGGTCTGCAGGTTGCCCCAGCTCTTTTCATTTGCCACTCAAGAGTGAGCTGTGCCTTTGAATTGGCAGGTGTTCATAATCTCATTATTACGACTGGATGCCCTGTGCTAACAGGGTATAAAGGGATCCTCAGACGCCAAAGATGGCGTTCATATGGGTCTAATATTCCCGTGCTACAGAGCACTGGCAGTTGCTTCATTTTAAAGGCCGTGTGCTAGGAGAGCTGAAATCGCATGCCAAAATCTTAGTACTTTTTTATGTTTTAGCCTTTGTTTACCTTTTATAGCCTTGATTTGAGGAAACTTTTTGTTCCCCAAAGATCTGTGAATTTCATCATTTAGAAATAATCATATCTATAGACTTGGTGGTTGTGTTACCTCTCAAGTTTTTTCCAAGTCCTTGCATAAGGAACTAGAGGGTGTTATGCTAAGTGACATGTCAGACAGAGAAATCACTTGTAGGTGGAATCTCAAATACAAAACAGAGGGCCAAGTGTAACAAAACAGAAGCGGTGTTATAGAAACAGAGAACAAACAGGTGGTTGCCAAAGGGGAGGCAAGACATAGGTGAGGGAGATTCAGAGGTGCAGGGTTCCAGTTGTAAAATGAATGAGCCATGGGTATGAAATGTACAGTGTGGGGAATCCAGTCAATAACTGTGTCGTATCTCTGTAGGGTGACAGATTGTAATTAGACTTGTGGTGATCATTTTGAAATGTACAGAAATGTTAAATCACTACGTTATCTAATAGGAACTAATAATAGTGTTGTGGATCAATCATACTTGATAAACAACCTCCTAGAAAAAGAGATTGGATTTGTGGTTACCAGAGGTGGGGATGGGAGAAAGGGAATTGGATGGAAGAAGGCAGTCAAAAGGTACAAACTTCCAGTGTTAGATAAGTAAATACTAGGGATGTAATGTACAACATGATAAATACAATTAACACTGCTGTATTATAAATGGAAGCTGTTAAGAGAGCAAATCCTAAGAGCTGTCATAACAAGGAAAAATATTTTTTCTATTTCTTTAATTTTTTATCTATATGGGTTGATGGCACAAGTTTTTTAAGGCACAACTTTGGTTCTATCATTTGCATTCAAGCCAGCAGACACTGAGGGACCTCTGTGTGCAGAGATGCGTCATGGATGCCTGGCTCTGGGGAAGACAATGTAGATAAAGCTCAGTTTCTTTCCTGAGCAGATTTGAGGGTTATGGGGACCACAGCTGTATGAACAGGACTTCAAGGGAGGCTGCAAATGTGCTTCAGGAAGAGACAAAAAGAAGCGATGAGTTCATACGGGGGATGACATTGTGGTTTCGAAGAGGTGTGTTTGAGTTGGTTCCTTAAGGGTTTGAAGATCTTGGTTGACCTATCACAGTTAGTGGAAAGATCTTCTAGATTTGTAGACACTTTCTAATGATGACACAGTCGAAAATGACAAACAGTCTTTGTCTAGAGGATCAGGTGAGTGGAAGAGGCTGGAGGCAGATCATGTCTACATTCAGAAGAGCTTTAATTGTCATGCTCCAGAATTTGGGATGGAAACCCTAAAAAAATGCCAGGCAGTGGATGATTGGATGGGTGGTGATTGTGTTAATCCATACAGGTAACAGGGAATTCCCTAGGAGTTAGGACCTGGCACTTTCACTGCCATGGACCTGGGTTCGATCCCTGCTCAGGGAACTAATATCCTGCGTGCAAGCCACTAGATACCACCAAAGCAAACAGACAAACATAAACCCCCAACCCAAGCAAACCAGGGAATATAGGTATCCAGGGAGGGAGAGAGGATAGAATTATGTGGGCAGGGTCTTATACATACTGAGTTTAGGGCACATCAGAGACTTTTCACTGATGGTTTCTGAAAAGATTTGGGGGAGTTCAAGCGGGCCAGGGATGGCAATGAGTGAGTAAAAGATTAACAAAGTATGTTCTTCTTTATGAGGAAAAAAAATGGCCTTAGGTTACCTTTCTAGCTCTGCTTCCATGGCAGTCTGACAGAAATGGATATTAGCTGTGTTACCAGGCAACACAGCTTCTGGTAAGAATGACCCGTGGTTGGTAAGCTGCATGTGGACTAGGGTGCCTGTAAATGAATATAACTGCCTGGTGAGAAGGCACAGCTTTCGGCTTCTCCTCATTGGGCTGTGGCTCGAGGACTGATGGATGGGGCTTCTCTCCCACCTGCATGTTTCCAGGCTCTCGTCTCTGACCTCTGACATACGCCTTTACAATTAGCCCCTGGTCAACTGCGAGCATCTCTACTGGTGTACTGCTTCCTGCCCGGGACCCCTAGTACAGCCAGCACCAGGTGAGGCTCCTGTAAGTTCCCTTAGCTGAGCCAAAACTACAAAGAATGGACATTGCAGGAGTAAATATTGGATGTATTTATGTGACTGGCAGAAAACCTTACTTTCTTCTTTCTGCTCCTGTAAGAATATTCTGGCTTTGTGTGAGCAACATTTTCCTCCACTGAATCCCAACAATGATTCAGGTATATGTCCTTAGCATCTAGCACAGTCAGGGGTAGTCTCATGGCAGACACTTAGTCAATCATTGTTGTATAACTAGTATCAATAAGTAAATATTACCTTCCATATTTCAAGTACTCTGTTAGTTGCTGGGATACAGATACATGTCAGTATAGCCCTTCTCTCAAGAACTTCACATTCTGCTAGATGGAAGGTTATATTTAAACTCTCAGATTTTTCTTTCTCTCTACCAGCTACTTGCTAATTATCCTCCCCATCATCATCATAGTTTGCACGTACTGAGCACATCTCTGCCAGAAATTATGCTTGGGACTTTATACAGATTGTCTAACTAAATCCTCATAACAGCCCTATGAGGTAATTTCTATGTTTCCCCATTTTACAGATGAGAAAACTAAGTTTGTGGAACCAGGATTCAAACCCCAAAGTGTGACTCTAGAGCCCACTTTGTTTTTTATTTTTCCATTTTTAAAAAAATTGAAGTCTACTTGATTTACAGTGTTATGTTAGTCTCTGGCATACAGTAAGGTAATTCAGATACATATATATATTCTTTTTCAGATTCTTTTCCACTATAGGTTTTTACAAGATATTGAGTACAGTTCCCTGTGTTATGCAGTAAGTCCTTGTTGGTTATCTCTTTTATATATACTAGTATCGCTTTTTGCTTTTGTGCACTGGGGAAGGAGATGGCAGCCCACTCCAGTGTTCTTGCCTGGGGAATCCCAGGGACGGGGGAGCCTGGTGGGCTGCCGTCTATGGGGTCGCACAGAGTCAGACATGACTGAAGCGACAGCAGCAACAGCAGCAGTATGTAACTGCTAATCCCATCCTCCTAATTCATGTCTCCCCTCCCCTCTGTAGTAACCAGAAATTAGTTCTCTGTGCCTGTCAGTCTGTTTCTGTTTTGTAAATAAGTTCATTTGTATCATTTTTTAGATTTCACATAAAGTGATATATATTTCTCTTTCTCTGTTTAATTTATTTCACTTAGCGTGATAATCTCTAGGTCCATCCATGTTTCTGCAAATGGCATAATTTCATTCTTTTTTATGGTAGATCCCACCTTTTCTTTTTTTTTTTACTTTATTTTGCTTTACAATACTGTGTTGGTTTTGCCATACATTGACATGAATCTGACACGGGTGTACATGAATTCCCACTCCTGAACCCCCATCCCACCTCCCACCCCCACCTTCTTAATTACTCCACCATTCTGCTTCCTGCTGCTATCACTTCCGTAATACTTAGGTGACATATATTTTAGGCATTTATCTGCTTGGGTCATAAGAAGGACAAAACTACATCTTGTGTATGTCTAAAAGGAAAGCAAAGCCAACTATTCTTTGACTGTTTCACATGTACCGTGGATTTAGGACTGATGTCATAAAAAGTCTAGTTCTCATTTACAAAATTGCTAAGTGGGAAATCACTTAAAATTGTGCGTAAGTCTTTAAAAATATACATGAGGCAAAAAACCGAACAATCCAATTTTAAACTGGGCAAAGGACCTGAAGAAACATTTTTCAAATGAAGATAGACAAATGGCTAACAGGTATATGAAAAGGTATAAATATCACTGATCATCAGGGAATGTAAGTCAAAGCCATGATGAGATGTCACCTCACATCTCAAAAAATGAAAACTATGACTACCATATGATTCAGCAGTCCCACATCTGAAAATGTATCTGAAGTAAATAAGATCAATATTTTGGAGCGACATCTGCAATCCCAAGTTCATCGCAGCTTTCTTCATGACAGCCAAGATACGTGCACAATCTAAGGCCCCATGGATGGACGAATGGATAAAGGCGTGGCAGGTATATACAGTTCAGTTTAGTTCAGTTCAGTTCAGTCGCTCAGTCGTGTCCATCTCTTTGCGACCCCATGAATCGCAGCACGCCAGGCCTCCCTGTTCATCACCATCTCCCGGAGTTCACTCGGACTCACGTCCATTGAGTCCGTGATGCCATCCAGCCATCTCATCCTCGGTCGTCCCCTTCTCCTCCTGCCCCCAATCTCTCCCAGCATCAGAGTCTTTTCCAATGAGTCAACTCTTGGCATGAGGTGGCCAAAGTACTGGAGTTTCAGCTTTAGCATCATTCCTTCCAAAGAAATCCCAGGGCTGATCTCCTTCAGAATGGACTGGTTGGATCTCCTTGCAGTCCAAGGGACTCTCAAGAGTCTTCTCCAACACCACAGTTCAAAAGCATCAAT
>SJYX01016967.1:154970-172114 GCA_006410675.1 Oreotragus oreotragus
CATCGATTCTTTGGTGCTCAGCCTTCGTCACAGTCCAACTCTCACATCCATACGTGACCACAGGAAAAACCATAGCCTAGACTAGACAGACATTAGTTGGCAAAGTAATGTCTCTGCTTTTGAATATGCTATCTAGGTTGGTCATAACTTTTCTTCCAAGGAGTAAGCATCTTTTAATTTCATGGCTGCAGTCACCATTTGCAGCGATTTTGGAGCCCCAAAAAATAAAGTATGACACTGTTTCCACTGTCTCCCCATCTATTTGCCATGAAGTGATGAGACCAGATGCCATGATCTTTGTTTTCTGAATGTTGAGCTTTAAGCCAACTTTTTACTCTCCTCTTTCACTTTCATCAAGAGGCTTTTGAGTTCCTCTTCACTTTCTGCCATAAGGGTGGTGTCATTTGCATATCTGAGGTTATTGATATTTCTCCTGGCAATCTTGATTCCAGCTTGTACTTCTTCCAACCCAGCATTTCTCATGATGTACTCTGCATATAAGTTAAATAAACAGGGTGACAATATACAGCCTTGACATAGTCCTTTTCCTATTTGGAACCAGTCTGTTGTTCCATGTCCAGTTTTAACTGTTGCTTCCTGACCTGCATACAGATTTCTCAAGAGGCAGGTCAGGTGGTCTGGTAGTCCCATCTCTTTCAGAATTGTCCACAGTTTGTTGTGATCCACACAGTCAAAGGCTTTGGCATAGTCAAGAAAGCAGAAATAGAAGAAAGCAGAAATAGATGTTTTTCTGGAACTCTCTTGCCTTTTTGATGATCCAGCAGATGTTGGCAATTTGCTCTCTGGTTCCTCTGCCTTTTCTAAAACCAGCTTGAACATCAGGAAGTTCACGGTTCAAATTACCAAGCCTCTTCTATGCAGTAAATGCATTATAATCAGCATCAGTATGAGATACAGATACTCTCTTTGTCATCAATCCTCTGATCCTGTCTCTTCTAAGAACTTGACAACCCACCCAGTAAAACCAATCAGGACCTTTTGGGCAACATGGACAAAAAAATGTACTTGAAGCTCTTCTGACTGGAAATATTTATTTCCTTTACTTCCTTTCTCTTCAGGGCCATCCCAGAATGGGCTCTAATATCCTGGTGGTGGAACTCTGCCACAGATCTCTCTTCCATATCACCTTGTCGTAGGAAACTTCCCATGAAGCAATATGAGCCCATGAAGTGAGCTGAGGGAGAGACACCAGCTTGGGAGTAACCCTGCTAGAAAAGTGGGCAGTGTTCTTTTTCAGTTTCTTCCTTGAGGATCATCCTAAGGCTGGTCTCTAAATACACCAGCTTCTCCTTGATTGTGTAGTACATTGCTTACACTTTTAGAGTGAGCTCTATCTGAAAATTCCAAGTTTATGACAACAGTCAACTTAGGAAAGAACCTTTGTATTCTATTACAAGTTAGTCGCTAAAGGGATGTTGCCTGTAAGCTTAAATTATATTTAATGGCCCATTTCTAGATATCCTGCTTCCTAGGTAATGAACATTAAGCTAAAAGTACCTTTGTTTAGCTCACGGAAAACATCCTAACCAGGCCCATCTGTAGGCCCAATGACTGTAGGAAGGAAGAAATTAGCACATCCTTTCTTGAGTCTGACCAGAACCAGGAAATGTTTGACTTTAACCCTCCCCCTTTAAGTATAAAAGAAGCCTAAATTCTAACTCAGGCCAGATGTTTCTTTGGGACATGAGTCCACCATCTTTTCAGTCTGCTGGCTTTCTGATTAAAGTTGCTATTCCTTGCCACAACAGCTCATATCTTGATTTGCTGCCCTGTTGTTCAGTGAGCAGTACGAATCTGGGCTCAGTAACAAACTGAGGTTGCTGATCAGCAGATGTGCTATGTTAAGCAGGACTCAGTGACAGGCGAAGAGTCATTTTCCAAAAAAGTAGTTGCACACTTAAGAAGACATGGCTTTCTTCAAAATTCTTGGGAGCCTTCACTGTGACTCTTCTGCTGAGATTTTGCCATAAGCTTAATGAATTATCTTAATCTGCACAGGGCATTTAAACTGCCATATGATTTGGAGGGATGATGTGGGGTGGGAGATGGGAGGGGGGTTCATGTTTGGGAGTTCGTGTAAAAAAATAAATAAATACAAAAAAAAAAAATAGATACTGATAAATAAATAAATAAATAAATAAACTGCCATACCATTGAACTGGATGAGTCACAGGGACCAAAGGACAGAGCTTTTGCAGTATAGCTGGGACAAGACAAAAGCTTTTCTCCTGCTCTAGGCCTTATTCAAATTAAGTAGAGTTTCAGGTCATCATATAAACTTGTTACCTTGTAAATATAGTGTATGTATAGCTCCCAAAATGTAAAAATCCCACCAAAAATTATATGTACATGAAACTGCAACTTATTTGGGGGATATATAAGAGGATATCCTGTCTAGCACCAGGTTGCCTATCTGCCAAAAACGTCACTGAATTATCAGACCCTTCTAATTTTGTGACACCTACCTCCCATCTATGGAACCTATGTCTAACTTGGGCCTCCAGGCAACTTGCTATTTCATGCTCTTCAGGCTGTATTTTTGTTATCATCAATATGGTGGGCCAGTGAGATCTTGCAGAATGGGAAAAAGTCAAGATCCTTGAGTACTAAATTGTGGCACAGAGCTAAGGAGGTGATATATCCTAGGGCAGATAACAAAGATATACGACTGTCTATTCCAGGGGATTCTAATGGTTTCTGGTATTTTTTTTTTTTCTGCTTATGGAGATTTTTTTAAATTACTGGATCAATAGCTGGTTACCAGATACCATTGGCTATATTAATTTAATCCATTAAAAAGATTATATCTGGAACAGCAGCATCTGTTGGCATCTTCAACTAACTCATGTTATGAAAATTCACTCTTACTTTCTAGAATCAATGTATTTTGCATAGCTAAACTAGAGAATTACACTGGGCACGTTAGAATTACCACTCTGCATTTTCTAGCTTTCGATGGTAGCAATAATCTCTATGCTCCTAGGGGTGTAGTATTGCTTCTGACTTACTATTCTGTGCAAAAAGAGAGATAGTCAGGCTCCAGGTGGACTTATTTTTCTCTAGCTCTTACTGTATGAATTGGAAATCTACTGTGATTATTTTTCCAGCTTCTGAAATGTATTCAGACATTATGTTCAGGACCTGGGGAAATAACCATTGTAATGGGCTCTGGGTTACACATACCCAATTGTGAGAGTCTTGGGTGAAGAAAGTTCTGGAAGTATAATGCATTGAATATTTATGTCTGTGTATATCACGGAGGGGATTTTCTCATTGGGGAAAAAACCTAAATACTTCATGAGATATTTGGGGACTTGAAAGAGTTCAAGGAAATCTCAAAAGATATAGGGTAAAAAAAAACAAAACAAAACTGCCAAAAAAGGAAAAATTGTGAGGAGTCAGCAAACAGCAAACACACATGAAAGTAGGATGAAAGTAGGGATTTCTCCAACATCAGGAATTGAACTATCACCACCTCCAAAAACTATGCATTGGCCTAGAGTAAGCTGGGGATGAAAATTCCCTCAACCTAGGTGTCTAGATTAAGCCTGGGAGGCTTGAAGGTGGCCTAAGTGGTCACAGGTTGGTAGCCTATTCTGGATTAAGGCTGAAAGAAAGCAAATCCTTGGTAAAATACCTTCATTGTTGTTGCTTAGTCTTTTGTGATGCCATGGGTGGAAGCCCACCAGGCTCCTCTGTCCATGGGATTTCCCAGTCAAGAATACTGGAGTGTGTTGCCATTTCCTTTTCCAGGGAATCTTCCTGACCAGGGATTGAACCCATGTCCCCTTCCTCAGCAGGCAGATTCTTTACTACTGAATCAGCAGGGGAACCCTTCCACTCAATAAGATCAATCAAATATAACCCTACAAACAAAGATTTTACATGAGTGAGACAGCTTAGATAATCCATGATGTATTAGACCCTGCAGACTTTAGACATAGGAACGATAAAATAGACTTCTGTTAAGATGTGGAACATAAAATAATATTCTATAAAATTAAAAAAAAATAGAAGATGGAATAACCTAAATATGCAAGCTCCAAGGCACTGTTTGAAATGTCTGGGCAAGGTGGTGGGGATGAATTGGGAGATTGGAATTGACATATATTCACTTCTATATAGAATAGATAACTAACATGAACTAGTGTATTGCACAGGGAACTCTACTCAATACTCTATGGTGACATAGAGGTGATATTGTGTATACGTATAGCTGATTCACCTTGCTGTACAGCAGAAACTAACAACATTGTAAAGCAACTGAACTCCAATAAAATACATTCATACATATATCATTCTTTTGTTCTCTGAATCAAAAAGTAAAATGTCTGGGCACATATACAAGATTATGAAACACAATTTTTAGAAGTGAAAAGTGTAATTGTTGAAAAATGAACAGATGGGTTAAGGAACAGATTTAATATAAGGTAAGAGAAATAGTTACTTGGGAGGCAAACCTGAGGATTCACTTCATTTCACTTCTTCAGGCTTCATCTGTACATGAACTGAAAACTGTACATGAACTGAAAACTTTCAGATGTACAAGCTGGATTTAGGAAATGCAGAGGAAGCAGAGATCAAATTGCCAACATACACTGGATGATAGAAAAAGCAAGGGAATTCTAAAAAAATCTACTTCTGCTTCACTGACTACACTAAAGCCTTTGTCTGTGTGGATCACAACAAACTGTAATATTCTTAATGAACTGGGAATACCAGACCACCTGACCTGCCTCCTAAGAAACCTGTATGCAGGACAAGAAGCAACAGTTAGAATTGGACATGGACCAAGAGGCTGATTCAAAATTGGGAAAGGAGTATGTCAAGGCTGTATATTGCCACCCTGCTCATTTAACTTATATGTAGAGCACATCATGCAAATTGCCAGGCTGGATGAATCCACAACTTGAGATATGCAGATGATACCACTTTAATGGCAGAATGTGAAGAGGAAATAAAGAGCCTCCTGATGAAGGTGAAAGAGGAGAGTGAAAAAGTAGGCTTAAAATTCAGCTTTCAGAAAACTAAGATCATGGCAACTGGTCCCATCATTTCATGGCAAATAAATGGGGAAAATGTGGAGACAATGTCAGATTTCATTTTCTTGAGCTCCAAAATCACTGCAGATGGTGACTGCAGCCATGACATTGAAAAAATGCTTGCTCCTTGGAAGAATAGTTATGACAAACCTAGACAGTTTATTAAAAAGCAGAGACATTACTTTGCTGACAAAGGTCCATATAGTCAAAGCTATGATTTTTCCAGTAGTCATGTATGGATGTGAGAGTTTGATCATAAAGAAAGCTGCGTGCTGAAGAATTGATGCTCTTGAACGATGGTGTTGGAGAAGACTCTTTTAGAGTCCCTTGGACTGCAAGGAGATCCAACCAGTCGATCCTAAAGGAAATCAGTCCTGAATATTCATTGGAAGGACTGATGCTGAAGCTGAAACTCCAATACTTTGGCCACCTGATACAAAGAGCCAACTCATTGGAAAAGACCCTGATGCTGGGAAAGATTGAGGGCAAGAGAATGGAATGACAGAGGATGAGATGGCTGGATGGCATCACTGACTCAATGGACGTGAAGTTGAGCAAACTCAGGGAGACAGTGAAGGACAGGGAAGACTGGCGTGCTGCTGTTCATGAGGTGGCAAAGAGTAGAACGCAACTCAGTGATTGAACAACAACCACCACTTAGAAGACTGTCAGGAATTCAGACTCAGCATCCCTAATGAATTCTTGAATTCGAATGTGCATTAGTTAATAAACTCCCCAGGTGGTTCATATGCACCCAGAGGTTTGAGAAACTGTGTGAACAAATGCATAATTTGAATCTCAGAGAGAGACTATAAACAGAATGAAGAAGCAATGATCTGATAGATAATGAATTGATGGATGACATAAATTTACTTACACCAAGAAGTTTAAATCAGAGGAAATTTACACCTAGAAAGATTGTGATCAAACTAGAACACCAAAACCCAAAAATAAATCCTAGAGAGAAAAGACAGTTAGACATTTGATGTCTATAGTGACTTCAATAGCAAAAATAAAAGTAGAAAAATGTGGAATGATATCTTCAAAGTTCCGGGGGTGTTGCGGGGGAGATACCTTTCTTGTATCCATCAAAACTAGCTTTTAAGAATAAAGGCAAAATAAAGACATTGTCAGATAACCAAAAATGAAGAGAATTTATCAACAGATCTATACTCAGGAACTTTTGAGGGAAGCATTGAAGGAAGAAGAAAGATTATTCCAGAAGGGATGCAAGGAGTAGTGAGCAAAGACACTGATAAACTTGTAAATAAGTCTAAGAAAACATGATCTGTATAAAATTGTATCTAATTTGTTAAAATTAAAGAACAGAATTAAAATACTTGACAACTAATATGCAAATTGGGTGGAGTAGTTAAAGTATTTTTAAATCTTTGTATCATGTGGGTAAGGTCAATATGTTAACTATGCACTGCACTGTGCTAGGTATTCACTATAATATTCCAAGGAAAACCCCTAGAAGAATAGAAGTAAATGGTATACATTTTCAAAAGAAAGTACAATCACCTGAAGAGTGCATAACTTTCAGTTTGACTTCAAAATAAAATTGTTTACATTGATTTTAAATGTATCTAGTATAGAATCAAAGTAAGATAGCATTTGAGAGACATCACCACTTGTTTAAAAGATATAAGAATAAGATTTTCATTAACAGCCAAAAATTTTATATTGTTCTAGTTTTCATTTTAGGCTAGGTTTGCATTTCTTCTTCGTGATATATGTGTGTGTGTATATATATATATAATTTTACTGAAGTATAGTTGATTTACAATGTTCTGTAAAGTGATTCAGTTATACATACATATATATGTATATATGTATTCTTTTTTATATTCTTTTCCATTATGGTTTGTCANTTTACTGAAGTATAGTTGATTTACAATGTTCTGTAAAGTGATTCAGTTATACATACATATATATGTATATATGTATTCTTTTTTATATTCTTTTCCATTATGGTTTGTCATAAGATATTGAGCATAGTTCCCTGTGCTATAGAGTAGGATCTTGTTGTTTATCCATACTCTATATAATACTTTGCCTCTACTAATCCCAAACTCCCATTTCTTCTCTTCCCTACCACGCCCCCTCAGCAAGCACAAGTCTATTCTCTATATCTGTACATTTCTCTCTTCTTTCAAAATTTATAGTACTATATAGCTGACTCTCTGTATCTGCCATTTTATGCATCCTCAGATTCAACCAACCGTGGATCAAAAGTGGTTTTAGTCCACGGATGTGAAACCCGCAGATATGGAGAGCTGGCTGTATTTGTTGTACTTCAAGGGACTTGAGCAACTATGGATATTAGTATCCACAGAGACACCTAGAACAAGTCACCCTCAGATACTGATGGATAATGGTATTTCCTGGTGGGAGGGTTTTAACTGGTCTATCACAACTCTTTCCATAATTAAAAGTGCTACACTCAATATGTTAGCAAATTTGGAAAACTCAGCAGTGGCCACAGTTCTGGAAAAGGTCAGTTTTCATTCCAATCCCAAAGAAAGGCAATGCCAAAGAATGTTCAAACTACTGTACACTCACCTGCTCAGTCAGGCTTTTACTGCCAGGCAGAGCAAGGCATCTGTCCTGCATACACAAGGCATCCCTGAAGGGAAAAGGGGATGGACTAGAGACCCGCTGTATCTCTGTGGGGAGGAGAAAGGTCTAGGTTGAGAGGAGAAAACCTTCCTCAAGGTAGCCTGAGGGAGGACTTGCCTGGCAGTCCAATGGTTAAGACTTGACCTTTCAATGCAGGGGGTGCTGGTTCAATCCCCTGGTGGAGAGCTAAGATCAATATGCCTTGCAGCCAAAATATCAAGACATAAANGAGACCCGCTGTATCTCTGTGGGGAGGAGAAAGGTCTAGGTTGAGAGGAGAAAACCTTCCTCAAGGTAGCCTGAGGGAGGACTTGCCTGGCAGTCCAATGGTTAAGACTTGACCTTTCAATGCAGGGGGTGCTGGTTCAATCCCCTGGTGGAGAGCTAAGATCAATATGCCTTGCAGCCAAAATATCAAGACATAAAAAAGAGAAGTGATATTGTAACAAATTCAGTAAAGACTTTGAAAATGGTACACATCAAAAAGAAAAAAAAAAAACATAAAAAAAAAAGTCTGAGGAGCTGAGGAGAAGAGTTTGTCAATACACATCCCTGAAAAACATGGGAAAATCAAGGATATTGATGACTGATCCAGTGGAGAATGAGAAATGGGTCATAAGAGACCCACTGAGTGTTAACAGTGGTAGTTTCAAAAACGAAGCAGTAACTAACATCCAGCAGGGAAGTCAGAGAAAGCTTCATGGAAGATGCAGTGTTAGAAATGGGCCTTAAATACATGGATGGTGGATGGAGAGGGCATTTCTAGGAAAATGGAATAACCTAAGCAAGGACACATTGTGCATTTGGGAATAAGGTACTTGGCTGGAGTGTTAGGTAGTACAGGGGAGACTTCATCAATTCACCTGCCTACAGACACCAAGTCAGTAGCACATTAAATGTCACCAATCAGATGAAGGCTGTGGTGAGCTGGGCATGTTTTTCTGTTTATAAATGGGCACTCACTGCCTAGCTTCAGTTCTCCCGTCATGTGAGAGCCAGAATCTGAAGTTTTATGTCAAATTTCCTGGAAGGTAGTATATTCTTTCGAAGCTGCATACTCAATTTTTTCTACATTTTGGGGAAATTTTTTCTTTCATTGCATCTTTGAATATTCACTCTTTCTGTCCCATATTTTTGAATTCTCTACTTCAGGAACACCAAATATGCTTGAGATCATCTTTATCTGTTTTAAATATCTGGAGTACTGGAAACGTAAGATTTGTCAATATTTTTCTCTTTATTTTCCGATTAATCTGTGGGACTATTTTTCTCACCCAGCTGTGCTGGCCATTGATGATTTTAGCGTTTCTTTCAGGTCAACAATTCTCCACTGTGTCTGGCAAGGTGAGGGTATTGTTTTCCCATTTCATAGACAGAGCAATTGTGATTTAATAACTTACCCAAGTTCCCAGAGCTCTCAGGTTCCAGAGCCTGTATTTGAACCTGCGCTTTCCTGAATCCCATGTCCCTGCTTTCTCCTTCACAGTACAGCTTCTTTGAAAATGTCATCTTGAATGTCCTTTCAGCTCAAAAAATGCTCGTGGGCAGGTCCATACCTGCCCTACTCAGACTCACCCATCAATAGCACTTAATTGATGGGCCATTTGTGTTGGGCACTTGATGAGAACTGGGTGGATAGTCAGTTGTCCCTAATTCCTCCTTCCTCACTCCATTTAGGATGTGAAGCATTAGGGGAGAGAGAGTCTAGCTTTCCCACCTCATAAAATCAGGAGAAATATTATAAGCCCTAAGGTATAGTTTAAAATTTAAATAATCACTGGCATCTTTGTAGTAATTTGTGGTTTACAAAGCACCTACACTCACATGATCTCAGCGCCTTGAAAGATGAGGTTACATGAGACTGTTAGGTATGGACAGTTTCATTGATGATGACAGTAGGGCATTCCCATTGTGCCATGTGGCTGCTGACAAGCAGCTCCACAGCACCTCGTCATCAGGAACACTTTATAAAGCTCCTTTAGGTCCATTGTAGACCCACATAATCAGTCATATAATTTCAAGTGCTTAACATGTATTTGATTTTTCTATCCGGATTTTTCTCCTTTGAGAATAAGGGTGAACTGCCCATTGGGATTATGAACTAGCTCCTATTGGGATGGGTTTGGGGTGTTGAATAGATGACCACTGTCAGCAGACAGCCCTAACTGAACTAAGGTCTGCTTTAGAATAAATATTTGTGATGCCTCAAGCAGTTTTTACCTCTTAATGTACGGCTTTTTCAGAATGCTTATGGTCTGTATCCTGATTGATGCCTGTGTTCAAAGAAGTATAGAAATTGCCACCAGAACCTGATGACTCCACCAAACTGTTCAGCTAAACACAGGAAACGTGTGAGTTCACATTTACAGACACAACTGACTTTCCCCAGAATGTAAGTGGACACCTATAAAGAATGGACAGATGAGGGGAGGAGCGCTTTTGATGCATGGAGTGCTTGTCTTGGATCATTTGTTCATCTGATACTAAAGAGATATCAGCCTGTAATTTTTCTACAGCTCCACAAACTTGAGAATAATCCAAGATAACATGCACATGAAGAGAACCAAAAACCTATCTCCCAAAAACGACCTGGTGAAACAATGCCATCAAGGAGCTCATCCTAAAGTTGGTAACTCTGAGGGCTGTGACAGACTTGAAGTCTATGCTTATAGAGCATTGTTTTGGCAACAATAAAAAGATGGACAAAAAGAAAGGACATTCTGACCCATGACAAGTCAATGTAATTTAATACAAATGTGTTTTAGCATATTAGTGAAAGTGAAGTGAAGTTACTCAGTCGTGTCCGACTCTTTGCGACCCGTGGACTGTAGCCCACCAAGCTCCTCTGTCCATGGGATTCTCCAGGCAAGAATACTGGAGTGGGTTGCCATTTCCTTCTCCAGGGGATCTTCCTGACCCAGATTAGCAGATTAAGTGCATTCAAAAATTGATTTACATTTTAGATTTGGCACATAAATTTGAAACAATTTCAGATGACTATCCATCCCCCAACTACCAATCCTGTTTGGACTATCCCTCCTGAGGTCCAGCCCAGGGTCAGGGAGGTGGCCTTGGGGGCCAGACTGAAGCCCCACATGGCCAGTTGGTTGCTGGGTGTCACATGTGTTGCTATCAGAGTAGTTGTGTTTGTGGAGTATGTCCTGGACTTTAGATCTTCTAGTCACATAGTGAGTATCTTTGCCCAGCCAGATGGAGTTCTGAGAGTCAGGTTAGAATACAGGCTAGCCACTTGGGGTCTGATGTCAGGCTGCGTGCGTATTAAGTTGCTTCACTTGTGTCTGACTCTTTGCAACACTATTGACTGTAGCCCGCCAGGCTCCTCTCTCTGTGGGATTTTCCAAGCAAGAATACTGGAGTGGGTTGCATGCCCTCCTCCAAGGGATACTCCTGACCCAGGAACTGAATTCACATATCCCAGAAGCTCCTGATATCAGGCTGCCTGGGGTCAAATCTCCACCCTTAGTCTTGGTAGCTGTTTAACTGTGGTCAGGTTTCTTTGCCTCCCCAAGTGTCATCTAGAAAATTGAGATGTTAAAAAAACCACACAATAATACTAACACCTCTTTCTTGGGGGGTGTTGGGAGTGTTAAGGAAATAATGTGTACAAAGCTCTGAACCCCATGTCTGCCACTTGGAGTTTAATCATTATTTTAATCCTTGGGGATGGTTCCCATCTTGGCGTGTGGGGACAGGGTGTGTGGGAAACAGACACCCTATAGAATAGTTCTGTAAGCCGAGAAGGGCTGATCAAACACTCTCCCCAATTTGGAAGGGGTTGAGTGAGATACAGTTACAAATTCCTGATTTTCTTTTCAATCTTGGCAGAAAGGGTATAATTTTAATAAGATGAAAGGGGGCTTGCAGGCTCCTGACAACAAAATCACCGCTGTGTGTTGAGCCTTCTCCGAATAGTCTTTAGGAACCTGATTAAGGAATCTGGAGTGAAGGGAGACCCCGGTGCTCCCCACTGAGACACGGTTTGCCCTCTGGGGTGCAGGGAGTAGAGAACCCAACTGGAGTCCTCTTTTGATAACTGCTGAGGTTAAGATGGGGATGGTGGTGCAAGTGTGTTAAGACTTTTCCCAGCATTCCTGAGCTCTCCTGCCAGGCTGGCGGCTCTGATGTCTCAAATGACCTGTTCACAATTATGAACTTAGGGAAAAGTGAGTATGTCCCTACTCCGTTTTTGAAAGATAAGTAAATACTCGTATCAGAGTTCAAATGTTAACACATATTCTCTTCAGTGAACTTTTACAATGGACGTTTTCTTTCCCCTTCACTTTCCAAGTAAAGAACAGCAATATCCAACTCATGTTATTTTGGTTCAAGAAAACATCAAAGGGACTTCCCTTGTGGTCCAGTGGTTAAGACTTCACCTTCCAATGCCGGGGGTTCGGGTTCTATCCCTGATTGGAGATCTAAGATCTCACGTGCATTGAGCCCAAGAAAACAAAATATAAAACAGAGGCAATATTGTAAACAAATTCAATAAAGACTATAAATATGGTCCACATCAAAAAAAAGAAAAAGAAAACGGCAGAGAATCTGATTCCTTCACACACACTCCTGCCAGGCTGTTTCCTCCTTTCACTGTTTTTCTTTTTTCCTTTATTCACAGCTCTGTTGCCCAGTGTTTAACATGAATGCAAGAAAGACACAGATGAACAATGCACTCGAAATTGTGTGTCATGAGGGACTTAACTACAGTATTCTGCTTCTGTCTTGAAAACAGTTGTCTCTGCTCCCCACCCCCACTCCCTTAATTGCCAAGGAAGTATTAATATTACTAGAAGTCTGAGAACAGTAAACTGTAAAAGTTGTTATCTGCTAAGAGGGAGTATGACATCTCCATGGAGATCTGAGAACTGAGGATGGATACAAAGCAGGTGACATTTAGAGGATGCATAGATTAGTAACAGATGCACAGATTAGTAATTACCTTTGCCGTCTGCTCTTTTGATGTCAGATACTAAACATTTAACTAACATTGTTTCATTTATTCCTCATAACAGCCCAGTGAGCCAGGTATGATTGTTACCTTTATTATTCTCATTTAATGACCTGGTTAACCATGACATCTAAATCAGACATCCTGGAGTGTGAAGTCAAGTGGGCCTTAGGAAGCATTATTGCAAACAAAGTTAGTGGAGGTGATGGAATTCCAGCTGAGCTATTTAAAATCCTAAAAGATACCTATTAGGGAAATAGTGAAGGACAGGGAAGCCTGGCATGCTGCAGTTCATGGGGTCACAAAGCGTCAGACACGACTTAGTGACAAAACAACAACTCGACATGTATCTTACTTCTCCAAGCAGGGATTGAACTTCTGCCCACTGCATTTGCAGTGCAGAGTCTTAACCACTGGACCACAAGAGAAGTCCCTTTTCCTGTTATAATTTAAACCCAGCTTCATATCAATAAAAGTGGGGAAGAAAGCAAGAAGTATGATTTTCATGATCACTCTTTTTAGAAAAAAGTTTATCTTTCCAAATATTCAAGAGCATAATTATTCTGAGTCATGGCGAATTTCTGGGCATTGAGTTCCCCACTAATGAAGGAGAGGAATCCTCTTTTTGTAATTATAGAGGCAACCCTTATAAGAAGTGTCTCTGGCAAGTGGAGGTGGGACTTTTGAATATTTCCTTCATCTTGGGAGGAAAGAAATTTTAAAAACACTTCAAGATAAAATAGATAAGAGAAAGAGTAAATTCACTGAGGTTTTGTTTTTTTTTCTTTACTCTTTATGATTCAAATAACTTCCATGAGTTAGTGTGTGCCATGCAAAGAATTCACTGCAAAACTATTTGTGGCTATTTACAAGGTCATTCTATTTCATAATTGTAAGCTTTCAAATGGATGTTAATAATGAACTCCAGATGCCAAATAAGAAACTTACTGCATGTCATAATTCATAGGGCTTCCAGTGTATTCCAGTCTTTACATCCACTACTCAATTAATGATGCCATTAAGCAAGTTAGAAACTACTGCCAAAAAAAAAAAAAAGGAAGCTTACTTTCAGGATGCTCTTTGGGATAATGCTAGGTCTGCTGAAAATTCCCTGGGTGGAAAAAATAGTGGAAATTCTGAAACCTCCAGGACATCTCCTCACAAAGTTTGAGTAATCTGGTGCTTTAATTTTATGTTTGGTTCTCTGAGCTTCTCCCAAAGGATGAGTTCTGTCCAGTCCTGGCTCCTGACCAACTCAGAAAGGTCCTCAGAGAAAGAATAAGTTTCTGGAATGAAAGAAAGACAGCTGCAATTCAGCCTTTCTTCTTTGGTGATCAGCATGAGTGGTAGACCACAATGCACGTGTGCTAAGCTGCTTCAGTCATGGCCGACTCTTTGCGACCCCGGGGACCGTAGCCCACCAGGCTCCTCTGTCCATGGGATTCTCTGGGCAAGAAGACTGGAGTGGGTTGCCATGCCCTTCTTCAGGGGATCTTCCAGACCCAGGGATCAAGCCTGTGCCTCGTCCATCTCCTGCATTGGCAGTGCGTTCTTTACACCACTAGGGCCACCTAGGAAATTCAGTCCACAATACTCCTAACAGAACGATTTCATTTAAGGGACAAGAGGAGATGATGAAACAGAAATACAAAATCATAATTCCAATTCCAGGGAGAGAAAAAAATTAGCATCAATTTCCCTCTTCTAGCCCTTCTGTTTAACAGAGTCTGAACTGCCTGAGGAATCACAGGGCTGCCCATTATCTTGAAAAAGGAATTTGTTAGGCGCATAATGATGTGCGTTCTCAACCATTTTGTGGATTTTGGTTTTCAATGCCCCTCTTTCACGTTCCGAGCCAACATCTCTCCATCCTGCAGCACTACACACGGCCAAATTCATTTGACATTGGATGACAAACTGCATTTGAATTTGCAAGGCTGAAAGGTCAAGGCTGTTCTCTGTGAGTCAACCAGGCTCCCTCCAGTGTCTCAGTCGTGGGGCTCTGTTGGAATGTTCTCTGAGCTGCTGCCTTCTTCAGTTATCATGAATACCTAATTCAGAACTGACTTAGATTTCTAATTACTGGCTCCATCTGAAGGAAGGGATAAAATAATGCCAGGGGATTGACAAACCTCAGCACCTGCATGCGTGCTAAGTCACTTTAGTCGTGTCCGACTCTTGGCGACCCCATGGACTGTAGTCTGCCAGGCTCCCCTGTCCATGCGATTCTCTATGCAAGAATACTGGACAGGATTGCCATTTCCTTCTTCAGGGGATCTTCCCAACCCAGGGATTGAACCCAGGTCTCCTGCATCGCAGACAGATTCTTTACCATCTGAACCACCAGGGAAGCAATAAAATGAGGTTTTTTGGGAGGAGTGGGGGAAATGGGAGGGAGGTTCAAGAAGCAGGGGACATGTGTGTACATATAGCTGATTAACTTTGTTGTACAGCAGAAACGAATGCAACATTGTGAAGCAATTATACTCCGATAAAAGTTTTTAAAAATAAATTTCAAAAATGAATTTTCATAGACCCTTAGTAGTATATCAGAGATTATAAGTGAAATACTCAGGAAATTTTTTTCCAACTACTTATGAGCTCTAGCAGACAGGCAAACAACTGAAATGCTAATTCAAGTGATTTTTACATAGTTATTTAAGGAGAACTTTTCAAGACGTTTACTAGGTTGTACTAAGATTTCTTTCTTCAACTAAATAGTTATTCATGCCTTCTTTTCTTTTTAGCCTATGGCACTGATTGCCCTAAATTAAATAGATTTTCAGAAATGTCTGTTGATAATTTTGTCAAACATTATGATAGTCACCATGTATAGTTTAGTTATTACGTGTATATTGAGGTAATAATTCTATAATAAAAATTCCATAATTCAAACTTTCCCCTTCATTAAATATTTAATAACTGCTATCATTTATTAAGCCCATATTTTATTAGAATACTAAATGCTTTATATCCATCACTTAAAAACGTTTTTCACCAGCCCTGTGATGTCAGTATAAATATGATATTGCAGAAGGGAATCAGAGAAGTTAAGTAACTTGGCTCAGCTCACTCAGCAAGAAAGTGGCAGAGGTGAGGTTCAAACACAAGTCCTCCTGATTCCAAAGCCAGGACTTTTAACCACTGTGATGTACCACATTCATGACATGGTTAAACTCATGTCTGAATGGGTAGAAGTTTTACTGACCATGTCTATGCCCTCCAAGGTCTGGTCTTCATTCAGTCCTTCACCAAACACTAACCCTGCCCTCAGGGACATGTTAAAATGAAAGGGGAACCAAGGTTGAAGTCAAAACAAAAGATAATATAGCTGTGAAAAGAAGGGAAGCAAAAAGCAAAGGAGAAAAGGAAAGATATACCCATTTGAATGCAGAGTTCCAAAGAATAGCAAGAAGAGATGAGAAAGCCTTCCTCAACTATCAGTGCAAAGAAATAGAGGAAAACAGTAGAATGGAAGACTAGAGATCTCTTCAAGAAAATTAGAGACACCAAGGGAACATTTCATGCAAAGATGGGCTCGATAAAGGACAGAAATGGTAAGGACCTAACAGAAGCAGAAAATATTAAGAAGAGGTGGCAAGAATACACAGAAGAACTATACAAAAAAGATTTTTGTGACCCAGATAATCACGATGGTGTGATCACTCACCTAGAGCCAGACATCCTGGAATGTGAAGTCAAGTGGGCCTTAGGAAGCATCACTACGAACAAAGCTAGTGGAGGTGATGGAACTCCAGGTGAGCTATTTCAAATTCTAAAAGATGATGCTGTGAAAGTGCAGCACTCAATATGCCAGCAAATTTGGAAAACTCAGCAGTGGCCACTGGACTGGAAAAGGTCAGTTTTCATTCCAATCCCAAAGAAAGGCAATGCCAAAGAATGCTCAAACTACCACACAATTGCACTCATCTCACACGCTAGTAAAGTAATGCTCAAAATTCTCCAAGCCAGGCTTCAGCAATAAGTGAACTGTGAACTCCCTGATGTTCAAGCTGGTTTTAGAAAAGGCAGAGGAACCAGAGATCAAATTGCCAACATCTGCTGGATCATGGAAAAAGCAAGAGAGTTCCAGAAAAACATCTATTTCTGCTTTATTGACTATGCCAAAGCCTTTGACTGTGTGGATCACAATAAACCTGTCTCTTATACACATCTAGANTCAGCAATAAGTGAACTGTGAACTCCCTGATGTTCAAGCTGGTTTTAGAAAAGGCAGAGGAACCAGAGATCAAATTGCCAGAATCTGCTGGATCATTGAAAAAGCAAGAAAGTTCCAGAAAAACATCTATTTCTTCTTTATTGACTATGCCAAAGTCTTTGACTGCATGTACCACAATAAACTGTGGAAAATTCTGAAAGAGATGGGAATACCAGATCACCTAACCTGCCACTTGAGAAACCTGTATGCAGGTCAGGAATCAACAGTTAGAACTGGACATGGAACAACAGATTGGTTCCAAATAGGAAAA
>SJYX01016967.1:182591-239386 GCA_006410675.1 Oreotragus oreotragus
ACCAACCTAGACAGCATATTAAAAAACAGAGACATTACTTTGCCAATAAAGGTCCATCTAGTCAAAGCTACGGTTTTTCCAATAGTCACATATGGATGTGAGAGCTGGACTATAAAGAAAGCTGAGCACTGAAGAACTGATGCTTTTGAACTGGTATTGGAGAAGACTTTTGAGAGTCCCTTGGACAGCAAGGAGATTCAACCAGTCCATCTTAAAGGAAATCAGTCCTGATTATTCACTGGAAGGGCTGATGCTGAAACTGAAACTCCAGTACTTTGGCCACCTGATGTGAAGAACTGACTCATCGGAAAAGACACTGACGCTAGGAAAGATTGAAGGCGGGAGGAGAAGGGGATGAAAGAGGATGAGATGGTTGGATGGCATCAATGGACATGGGTTTGGGTAGACTCTGGTAGTTGGTGATAGACAGGGAGGCTGGCGTGCTGCGGTCCATAGGGTGCAAAGAGTCAGACAGTACTGAGCAACTGAACTCACTGAAGTGAACTGAGTTATATATATATATATACACACCACATCCTCTTTATCATTCATCTGTTGATGGGCATTTAGGTTATTTCCATTATCTGTCGTGAATAATGCTGCTCTGAACACTGAAGTGCATGTATCTTTTTGAATTAGTTTTGTCTAGATACATAGATGCCCAGAAGTGGGATTGCTGGATTGTATGGCAACTTTATTTTTAGTTTTTTGAGGCATCTCCATACTGTTCTCCATTTACACCAATTTACATTCTCACCAACAGTGTTGCCTCCAACAGGTGAGTCTCCACACTCTTTCCAGAATTTGTTATTTAGGTACTTTCTCTTGTTAGATACTTTTATCAGCTTCATTTTAAGGATGAGGAAATGGATATTTGACTATTGTTTACAAGGTCACACCACTGTTTGATCTTGAAGCTTGGATTTGCCTCCAAAAGGATCTGCCTCTAAACTTAGCCAATATGCCAGGCTCTCTCTTAGCCAATGTGGCTACACTCCAAGCTCTCTCTGATCATGTGCTGAGTATTCTGCTGGATTTTGCCTATAGCAAATCTTCTGTTTTTGCAAAACCTTAGCGATTCAATCAAATCACACACTTAGCCACTTTGTAGCAATTTACAATAAAATTAAGATTTTCTTTCTCCTCCTCAATCCCTTTTTGCAAATCCACTTTTAGTATGTGGGAGGGATCCCCTCAGGAGGACACAGCTCTTAAGACTCCAGCCTGCAGAGTCTTGTGGAACAAAATTCTGCCTCTTTCAGCAGGTTGGGGCCAGTGTTGGCGCTAGTGTGGTGTTGTTAATGGCAAAGGTTGAGGCATTCTCCAGGGCTGCCAACTGCTCTCACGTCTCAGTGGGTGTTATCTGTCTTGTTCTGAGGGGCTTTTAGAAAAGAAGATTCTTGGACAGCTTCCTCAGAAGTTATTACAGAACCTTAGACTCTTAAGAGTCCTTTGCACTGCAAACCAATCAATCCTAAAGGAAATCGACCTTGAATATTCACTACAAGGACTGATGCTGAAACGAGCTCCAGCAGTTTGGCCACCTGATGCGAAGAGTTGACTCACTGGAAAAGTTCCTGATGTTGGGAAAGATTGAGGGCAAGAGGAGAGAGGGGAAACAGAGGATGAGATGGTTAGATAGCCTTACCAACTCAATGAACATGAATTTGAGCAAACTCCAGGAGATAGTGGAGAACAGACAGAGGAGCGTAGAGTGTTGCATCTATGCGGTGGCAAAAGGTCAGGCTAGACTTAGCTACTGAACAAAGCAAAGTGAACAAGAATTATCAAAGTCAAGACAAATAGAAAAACGCAAGATAGAACGACAAGAAGAACATCCAGAATATCACACCAGAGAGGACTTGGGATGATATCCACGATATCTACAGAGAAGAGAGAAATTAGAATTGCCACTTGGTATTTCTCTTGTTGCTCCCACGGTAGGGGGCACCAAGTGGTTTAGTCGCAATACTACCGAGCTCCTTTGAGCTCTTGGGAGAGTGAGAGGAGGCAAATGCATTGCACAGAAAGTATCTAGGCTGGAAGTGAATGGTCCCAGTGTTGGAGATGAGAGCAGCCCTCTCCTGCCCTGGAGAGAGAATACTGGCCACCACGCAGGTGGGGACCTGGGCCCACTGGACTGAGAAATTCAGCAGCAGCTCGGCAGTATCACAATTCTCTTTCCCATCAAGGAGCATAGGCAGCTAGATATGTGCAGAACAGACTGAAGGGCAAGACAGCCTTCTGCTCAGCACTTAGGAGACTAATCAAGAGCAATCAGAGGCCAAGAAAGCTGTAGTGACCACCACAGCCTAAGGGTGGAGGGAGGCCCAGCTGGACCATGCTCCTCCTTTCTCCATGCAGATGTTGGTGAGGGAGGCTACCAGATGGGCAGGGGCAAATTACATTTTAAAATTTCTCTAAATAGTTTCTTTTCCTTCTCATCCAAGTGAAACACAATGATTGCAAAGGAAAGAGTGAAGGAGGGAAGAAAAGGCAGGAAGAAAGAAGGAAAGAACGTAAGGAGTGGGGAGAAGGAAAGAAGACAGGAAGGCAGGAAAAAAAAGAAGGAAAGAAAAAAGGGGGTTGCTACTGGGGGAAGCTGACATATGAGCCATATTTGCACCATTTTTTACAACTCCTGAATCTATAATCATTTCCAAATAAAAATGAAGAAGGAAATCTCATCATTTCACCCCACAGAAATCACCATTACTACTGCAGCATATGTCTTTGGTTACCTGCGCCTGTAAAATGTGTTATAATGAAACAAAGCATGATAAACTGAATGCGAGCTACTTACAGAGCAGGAGTTAAGTCACTTAGCAAATATTTTGACTCTTTATAAAGTTTCCACTTTTCCTCCGTGTAAAATGACATCTAGCTCTGAATTGAGAGGACCCCACCTGACATTAAAGATTGTTGCTTCAAATGGACAAAACTTCCATAAGCAACCCCCTTAGGCAATTCTGCCTTAAAATGTGAATTTCTCTCTGGGTATCCTATCCTTCTCGGTTTCCCCCAGAAAGTATTGCATTGAGGCTGGAAAAACTTCCCATTTATGGAGGAAACAGTACTTATACAAAAGCGCCTAGTATAGCTGAAGAAGGAATTCATAGGGCCTGGACTCCCTCTTAGGCCTGTTCATGCTAATCGTGCTCAGCCACCTTTCCATTGGGCTCTGAACTCTATGTTTAGTGCCTATGAAACAACAACAGAAGGATAAGACCCCCTCCAACAGGGGAACCTTGAAGATCATATCTAGACTCAAAAGCGCCTAGTATAGCTGAAGAAGGAATTCATAGGGCCTGGACTCCCTCTTAGGCCTGTTCATGCTAATCGTGCTCAGCCACCTTTCCATTGGGCTCTGAACTCTATGTTTAGTGCCTATGAAACAACAACAGAAGGATAAGACCCCCTCCAACAGGGGAACCTTGAAGATCATATCTAGACTACTCATCGCCTAAGAGAAAACATACGCTAATCACCCCTTACTCCAGACAGGCCATAAATTTTTCTGTATCTATCAGAGTGTAACCTCGGGTTTATTGATTATTGGCTAACTGTTCGACTGTTTGAGCACATGAGCACATAAGCAAGTGAATGATGGGGTTATTGGGATTGTATTTGCCTTGGTTTATGTAAGTCTCAAGGAATTTGGAGTGGTGGGTTCAGACACGTACACATGGGGTATAAAAGATTTTCACAAATGCTGGTCAGGGTCCTTGGCTAAGGGGAGACTCTGCCTTGGGCCTGCCAGTGTAATAATCTGCACTCCACTATCTGCATTGTCCTTCTGAGTGAGTTTGTTTCCCGGAGCGCGTGGCTACAACATAGCCAGTGAAGAATGACATAGCAAGAATAACAGGATTATAGAAAGATTTAAAAGAAACCCATCTCCTTAAATCAGAAGATAAAAAAGAAGATGTGGTGAGGGGTGTGTGGAATAGACCTAAAAGAAGTCAAGTACTATGTGCCACATTAACATCTGAAACCAGAGGCCCTTGACTGGCCTAACCACAAGTTCCTCCCCACTCTGCTCCACGAATAAAGTGCCTTAGCCAAGCCACCCTCCAGAGGACCAGCCACAGTGCCTGCTTATCCCAGGGCACTGGGCTTCCATTCCCTGGCAGCCCACAGAATTATTTAAACAAGTCAGTCACATCCTCTCTTGGGAACCAGGCAGGCACCCCATCCTCTTGATTCTACAAAACCTGCCTCCACAGCCCCTGCTAATTCATTCTGTTCCCAAGTGTGACTCATGGAGGGGTTCTGTGTGGCGGCGTCCTCCTCCCCTCAGCTGTGAATATAGGTGATTAATTAGCCCCTGCCCATCTCTTCTGTCCAGTGTTGCTATAGAGTGTTTGGCTCTTCCCCAAACCCTACGGCAGACCTGATCCTTCACCAACAGGTCAAAGAACCAGGGATCAAATCAGGGTGGGGTCTCCATCAGTTGTGGTTGTCTAACCCATCCAAAGAGTTTCACGGCCTTGCGCAACATGCTCCGCGTCTCTGTGTGTGTCCCAATCATGAACCAGAAGCTGTTGGAGATTGTTGAGTCACTTCTGTTTGCTTGATTTACTAACATTTCCTCCCTTTGTAGAAGAAATATCAACAAATCCAGGGTTTGTCTTTCAGGGGCGGCTCCACCAGGGTGGGGAGAGCCACTGCGGCAGCCTGCTGGCTGTGTGGGGGGCGGGGGCGGGAACCTCTAAGGGACAGCAGAATGAGCTGGGCTGCAGAGCTGGAAGTGACACATGAATACATCAGGGCCACAGGAGGAAGGCGGCTCATTATCCCTGAGTGTTCCTACTTTCTCATTAGTGAGGTTTTTCCACATTAAATGTGTAAAAGGGCATGATCACAGGCGGGCTTTGGAGTTCTAGGCATAGCTGAGTAATTCAGAACAGGCGTTTTCTATCCGAAGGGGCAAATAAAAGGAAAGGCTAGGAAAACAAGTTGCTGGGATTATCTTTCCTTCAAGAACCAAAGGAATGAGAGTAAATAACTTCACTAAAGAAGAAAATGTCCTCAGCTATGTTTGGGGATCATTAGTCTCATCCATCCTTTCAAAGACCTTCATGTGTTTTTTGTGGGCGCAGAGTGTCTCCCTTTGATCGTTTACAATAACCCTACAAAGTGTGCGTGCCCAGTCACTCTGTTTTGTGACCCCATGGACTATAGTCTGCCAGGCTCCTCTCTCCATGGAATTTTCTAGACAAGAATACTGGAGTGGGTTGCCATTTCCTTCTCCAGGGGATCTTCCTGACCCAGGGATCAAACTTGTATCTCCTGCATCTCCTGTACTGGCAGGCAGATTCTTTACCACAGTGCCACCTGGGAAGCCAAAGACATTTTCCCGACTGGGACTTGAACCCAGGCTGTGGCGGTGAGAGCACCGAATTCTAACCACCGGACTACAAGGTGCAGCAGCAACTTATTATTTGTTGAGGACAGTAGGAAGCAGCACAGACATTGTTCTTCTCAGAAGCCAGATAAGTTAATGGTAGAGGCGTAAGTAGGAGACCTCCAGTTCCCTGCCACCATCCTGCTACAAGGAATGCATGTGGTGTAGATTCCTTTGTAGACAGTGCCAGTCACTGCTGTGTCAGCGACAGCAGGAAGAGATGTCACTGGGAGAAGAGGAAGGCTGGTCCTCAAGCAGGGTCTCGCGGACTGGTGGTGCCTTGGGGTCACGAGGGCCAAGAGATTCAGATGTGGAGTTTCAGAAACTGTTCAGGCCAAGGAGCATACCTCCTACTCACCAAACTTACAAAGACTGACACGTCAACCAGATTTCCAGCTGGATAGTTCACGAGGCAATCCGTGGCTGCCAAGTGGTGTGGATGTGTTTGTCAATTGTCCAGTTTTAAGATGCATTTCCCTCCTTGTGTTTTAACATTACTGACACAGGTTTCATTCTACAAGCACTGTCAGCCGACAGCAGCTCCAACATAGTTGCTGTTGCCTGCAGGGAGATGAATTTGGTTATTATTTCTTGTGATGTGCCTGGAAAACTGCAGCCATTCATACTTCAGCCAGCAAACCAGTGAGGACCTCTCAGGAGAAGGAATATGAATCATGATTCTTTTGTTGTTATTGTCATTTGGGGCTTTCCCCCTTTTTAAAAAAATTTATTTTTTATTTTATTTTTTTGAGTCATGCTTCTTGTCTGAAAACTTCTACTGACATCCATCTGGTAAGATCTAGAAAGCACTGGAACCAAAACCCTCCGAATTGGTGTTGACAGCCTGAGAAAACTGGAAGAAAATCTGAGTGGATTTCTTAGTAGAACACATTTTTTTCTTTCTCATAACATTTTATTTTGAAAATTTTTAAACTTAAGAAAAAGTTTTTAAAATTATTTGGTGAATACACAAATACTTTCCCCCAGATTTTCTTTTTTTTCTTTTTTTTTTTATTTAGAGAATACTTTATTAGTTTCTGTAATCAAACCCATGTAGATAAGACCTTACATATTTAATACAGTGTGTTACCCCTGTACAAATGGAAAAAATTATGTTTAACATTTCTAGACCAATATGGCTGTTAATTTCTGTACAATGCCAATCCAACATGGTACAACTGGGATACTTTCAGATTTTCTTCTTGATGTAATTTAGAGACATTTGCCTTGCCTATCTGTTTTGGCCGGTGTTTTTGTTTGTTTAATTGCTTGCTGGATCATTTTGAAAGCATGTATCTTTTAGGAACAAGGACATTCCTCTAGATAACCATAAACTATTATCATATTCAGGAAATGTAACACTGATATCTTAATATTATCTGATATATAGCCCATGTTCACATTTCTAGTGGAACAAATAGGTTTATCGGTTTTATTCTCTTTTAAGAAATGCTACGTCACCTAGTGTTGAAAGGTAGAGGATGACTGTGTAGGAAATACCGGAGACATCAAAGACTTTGAACCTAAAAATAATTCAGAGAAGTAGACGGCAAATACAAAGAAGTCTTAGGAGGCCATTTTGGCCATGTTACTTCCCTTCCATTTTTCTTCTCATGGATGCACAAGACTTGGTGTATTGAAAAATCTGTATCTTAGTAAGTCAGAAATCCTCTAAGTGATTACATGCTGAAGTAATATGAAAGCATCACATTATAGTGTAATTGGCAAAATTGTTTTTTCTTTGCAGTAAAGCCCTGATGCTGAGAAAGGTTGAAGGCAGGAGGAGAAGGGGATGACAGAGGCAGGCATCACTGACTCAATGGACATGAGTTGGAGTAAGCTCAGGGAGACGGTGGAGGACAGGGAAGCCTGGCGTGCTGCAGTCCGTGGGGTCACAAAGGTCAGACCTGACTGAGCGACTAAGCAACAACAGCATAAAGAGGGTGTAGCAGGCAGCCTCTCGACTGTCCCCCCAGCCCCAGCATCCCTGGCCATGGNGATGTGTATAAGAGACAGGGGTCACAAAGGTCAGACCTGACTGAGCGACTAAGCAACAACAGCATAAAGAGGGTGTAGCAGGCAGCCTCTCGACTGTCCCCCCAGCCCCAGCATCCCTGGCCATGGAGACGCAGGCGCCCAGCCTGGGCTGAGGCAATGGGAGGATTCCAGGCTCTTGGATCCTGACCCAACTGGGGTTATTCAAAATCCTCCAGCAAAAATCAGTCATGTTCTCAAGGTGGTGGAAGAGAGAACCTCTCCAAAGAGAAGCTCTTTCAAAGGGGGTTGTTAGTTGGATTATGTAGATCTGGAGAGACCAGTATCATTTGACTTTGCCCAGAGAGAGAGGGTGATATTTCTTCAAAACAAAGGCAGCGATGGAGAGATGGAAGGAAATGGGTAGAGATGAGAAACAGGAAAAGAGAAGTCTGGTGGTGCCGGATCCTCTGTTTCTGAAGGTCTTCTGTCCCTGGTTTCTATAGAAACTCTTCCTTTGATATTATGAGGGAGATCCCACCCCTCTTTAAAAATCTAGCTTTAGTTGGTTTCTGCCGCTTGCATCCAAAAGCATCTTGACTAATGCAGCCATGGTATCCACTCACCAAGTTAAACAACAGACTCTGTGACCTGTCAGGGACACTCAGCTGTGCCTTTTGTTTGCTTACAACTCTGTAGTTTCCCGCTAACAGTTTTTGCCCACAAAGTATATTTATTTTTAAACAACTGAAAAGACAAACAGAAACTTTGCTCCCAACCGATATTCTTTTTATTTCACCACTGCTGAAATTTATACTGGTGTCTTCATTTACACACACAGAGGCCACACACACATACACACACAGCACACAGATACAACATGTTATTAGGTCTAAATCACAGGTTTCAAGCTCAAATAATTACAGGGGTGAAGCGTGTAATGTCAAATGAATGAGGAGAGGCAGATGGACAGTCTGGTAATAAAAGGGGTGGTGGAAAAGCAGCAGCAAACTGAAAGGAGGGTGCCCTGTCTAAAGGCAGCTAAATTCAAAAGAAAACAGCAGCAGCACGCGGGTCAAAGTAACCATGCCTGTGATTCGGGCTGCAGGCCGCCATCTTGCAACTCCCAGCCTACACAGTAATTACTCACCTCCCTCTCTTAGAGGGCATTTGGTCATAAAGAACAGAGTTTCACTCAAGGTAGCTCGTGTAAATGGCCATTGCTTAGAAGAGTAGAGCAGATAATTGATTGGACACAAGATCCAAATTATTACCCAGCCTCATGGGAACAGGAGTCGGCACTGTTTTGTGCCAGGGTTTTTCTCTGTTTCTGATTATTGTCTTCATAGGGTCTTCAAAGCCTCAAGGGAGAGTTGACTGGTTGCTAGTCAATGGACCAGACACCCATCCCTTGTCTGACAGGCATATGTTGGGGAGGAGGTCATGTACAATCTTGCACACCTAAGCTCTGTCTTCAGCAGGGGCTCTGGATGGGGGTTGAGCTGGGCTGGGCTGGGGCAGGCGGTTAAACCTGCCTCATACAGTGGCTTTGTTGCTTCAAGCAGCAACTCCAAAATAAGTTCAGATTCAGGGCATTTGCTAACTTTGCATATTTTCTTAAATTTTTTTTTTTCCAATCTGATAGAACATGTGGGACTCTTTAAAAATTTTTTTTGGGCCACACCTCGTAGCATGTGGAATCTTATTTCCCCAACCAGGGATCGAATCTATACCTCCTGAATTGGAAGCACAGAATCTTAACCCCTGGACCACCAAGGAAGTCCCCATGTGGGACTTTTAATAGGGAGTATGTGTGTATATGTGCCTTCTATTAGTCATCAGTGAACCTTCTTCTGGACTTACACTGGGTCCTCTCTTATAGCCTTTTTTCTCTTTCCCCTTGGTGATCATACATCTCCCTTCTGCTTATCCCCACAACAGTCCTGCCTCATATTCTGCACAGATTAGTATAAAATGTCTAGTTTCTTCTACCTTAGGACAAACCTGAATATCATCTCTTAATTAATCTTTTCAAAGAGCCACTGCAATTATATCACTCTTCTCCTGGGCATGTACTATGGTTCCCTACTGGTTTTGGGTCCTAGAAAAGTGAATTAACATCTCTGGATCTTGTACTTTATTATAAAATGGTACAATAATAGCAGTCTAGTAGAGCTATGGTCAGGACTAGAGACAATGTCCCATATGCCTGGGGCGGTGCTTGGCAGAGTACAGGTGTTCAATCAACGTTCGTTCATACTTCACGTGTTGGTTCCATTTCCTGAGTTCACATCATTTCCACGAAGACCTCAAGCTCCTTTAGAACATTCTCTTGCTTTCTTCCCCTTTATTACCTAAAGCCTTGGTGCCTCTGCTGCTGCTGCTGCTGCTGCTGCTAAGTCGCTTCAGTCGTGTCCGACTCTGTGCGACCCCGTAGACGGCAGCCCACCAGGCTCCGCCGACCCTGGGATTCTCCAGGCAAGAACACTGGAGTGGGCTGCCATTGCCTTCTCCAGATGGAACAATCTGGCCCCCGGTACACACTCAGTGTGGCTCAGGCAGTGAAGCTAAACAGTGAAAAATGGAAGTGCTACTCATTCAGTTTTGTTCACCTTTTTGCAGCCCCAAGAACTGTGGCCCACCAGGCTCCTCCAAAATGTGGAGACCAACATTTATAGAGGTGGGAGGAAGTGGGGCCCCGTGGCCAGGAAGCAGGGCACTGTTGTGTTTGGTCCAACCCAATGCCAGGGCGGGGTGGGGGGCGCGGGAGAAGCCTATTGTTTCTGAGCCTGCAGGTTGACTCCTAGGCTCCGGTAATGTGCCCCCTGGTTTCCTGACCCTGCTCAAGGTCACACACACGTGTGACACCTTCCGTAGATGCGTCGCCCCAGAATGAGGACTTTGGACCCTAATACCTCAACCCGGGTTTGATCCTTGAGTTGAGAAGATCCCCTGGAGAAGGGAATGGCCACCCACTCCAGTTTTCTTTCCTGGACAGAAAGAGTGGGACATGACTGAGCAACTGACATACACACTTCTCCTCCCAAGACAGGACGAGGAAACCGCATGGTGGAAGATGGAAGAGCAGTCAGTAAACTGCCGACAAGTCTGGGTTTGCATCGACAAATCGCCGCTGTGGTTTGGCTCCCTGGGCGCCTGTGTGTGTTCATTGTCCTTCCTGGGTCACTCACTTGACTTCAAGGGCACTGTTGTAGGGACACCATGGAAATAAGGACAAAGGAACCTCTGCCACAGGGCCCCGCCTTCTGGACACCACGAAGAGCTGGGGCTCACCCAGGATGGATGAGGTTTGGGAATGGAAAGGTCTGGGTTATTTCTGGGGCCCTGCTAGTGGTATGAGTACCCCTTACCAGGCCCAGATCGTTCTGTCTTCGTTTTTTCAAATAGTGTTTTCAAGTTCCGCTCCTTCCTTCACTGTTCAAGCCTTTTTTATGTCTCTTCTTTCAACTCCTCAGATAAGAGGATTTGAGTAATTCACAAGGTCATTTTCATTCCTATGACAGTTTTGCCCCAAATCACATCACAGGTGGCCCCTAGGTCCTAAAAGCGTTGCCCCAGATCTAGTGCCCACGTGATCCAATAAGCTGTGGCCAGGGTGGAGGGGTCCCAGGCAGCACAAAGGCACCCATGGGGACCACAGAGGGGGAGTGGGTTTGTGACTCAGGACTCCCTATTTCTACCCTTGTCCCACAAAAGACGTCAAAAAATAGTCAATACTTAAGGAAACTGGAGAAGGAAATGGCAGCCCACTCCAGTGTTCTTGCCTGGAGAATCCCAGGGACGGGGGAGCCTGGTGGGCTGCTGTCTATGGGGTTGCACAGAGTCAGACATGACTGAAGCGACTTAGTAGTAGTAGTGAGGAAACTTGACTTCCCTGGTGGCTCAGATGGTAAAAGCGTCTGCCTACAAAGAGGGAGACCTGGGTTTGATCCCTGGGTCAGGAAGATCCCCTGGAGAAGGAAATGGCAACCCGCTCCAGTATTCTTGCCTGGAAAATCCCATGGACGGAGGATTTTACTGCTTCTCCCTTTCAATTCAAGCTCCACAGTACTGCTAAAATGCTCTTTGTATATGCAGATTAAACCCCATCAAGAAAAAAACCTTGCATTGGTTTTCCATTACCTTCAAGCTGAAATCTTAACTCCTTGACATAGCATTCAAGAGCTTTATAATCTGTTTACAACTTTTCTCACTGGTCTCATCTTGAGACCACTTGTATTCTCCACTCCCCACAGTAGACACCTACACACACATACGCCATGCATATAAACATCTTTTGCTCTAACCACGTCCAAATTTTGCAGGCCCCTAATGTATGGTATCCTTCCATGTCTGGAGGCCTTTCTAGAATCCTTTGCCCTCTGTCTCTCTGGTTTAACTCCTATTCACACTTTGGGATTTAAGTTTCTCTCTCTTTTATAAAACAATTTTCTTTATTTATCTATTTATTTATTTGGATGCCTTGTGTCTTAGCTGCAGCACAAGGAATCTTGGTTTTGTCATTGGGGGCCTTTTGTTGCGGTGCAGGGACTCCCTAGATGCGGCCTGTGGGCTCTGGGGCATGCAGGCTCAGTAGCTGGAGCACATGGGGTTAGCTGCCTTGTGACACATGGGATCTTAATTCCCCAACCAGGGATCAAACCCGCGTCCCCTGCATTGCAAAGTGGATTCTTAACCATTGGACCATCAGGCAAGTCCCAGGGTTTAAGTCTCTTAACAAAATCTTCCCCTATGGTCCAGAGTTGACTGGGAAGCCTTCTGTCGTGGACCCATAGCCTATGACCCTACCTGGAAAAACTCACCATATTGTTTGCAACCATTGATGTACTTGTTATATTCTCTACTGAATTACAGATTCACTGGGGTCAGGAGCTAAATTTTATTCACCATGATATCTTCCCATTTTGTGGGATCTCAAAATATTTTTGAATGAATGAATTTCCTCCAGAATAGGTTCCTGTCACAAAAGCAATGAAATGAAATTGAGAACAAAATCTTTGGAGTCTTGAGTCCCATCTCTTCCGGTCTCTAGCTGAGGGGCCTTGACCTCTGCGGGTCCTGCATTGCTTGCTGGGTAAAGTAAAGGGTTAGGGGTTGAGGGTGTGGCCTGAAGTGCTAGTCTCTGGGCCCTAGATTTCCAAGGACCTGTGTCCATGTAGGGCCAAGCACAGAGCCTAAACAGGCTTTCCAGGCTCAGGGCAGCTAGTCACCAGAGACAGGACAGGTCGTTACTCCTTCCTTTCAGTATGAACGACATCACCCAGTACTGCTTCTCTTTGGCATTTTTATGAAATAGTGCCTTAACTCAGTTTGATTTCTGTAGTTGGCCTTTAAAAAGGACAACCTTTGAACTTGGCAACTAGCAAAAAGGGAAAGAAATGGGACTCTGTCTACCCGTCTATACTTTCTCCTTGTACCATGACTCTCACTACTGATTCCCTTTTCTTTTGAAATAGTTTTAGATTTTTTCCACTTGAATCCTCTCTTTGATTTGGAATTTTTCTGGGCCCAACAGTGTCCCAAGGGCCTTCTTCTTTTTCATGATGGTATGAAATTTCTGAAGGACCATGAAATAAATGGATGGCCCAAAGCGCGTGCGTTCTAGACAAGGAGCAGTTAGAGCCACCCGTTGCCACCTCTGTTACCCAGAAAATGTTGAACTGAAGCCCAAGCAAGTGATTTCAGTTAGTTGTTGACTTCAAACCCATTGTCTTTCAAGTTTAATAGTGGTCCGCCCGGTCATGGTGGCCAACAGCACTGAGGAGAAAATGAAGACGAGGTGGATTACTGGCCTCCAAGTGCCCCTTAAAGGCAAACGTTGCCTTTGATTTGTGTTTTTATGTGGCTATTCTCTGCCATTACGGTGTTCAATACCCCTTGCCCTGCTTGCTAGAGCTGAGTTATTGGTGGGGGAGTGTTCACTCCCCTTCTGGGGATAAGCTTTTAATCACCTGCAAAGAGCAGTTGGCTGGCTCTAAAAACACTTCAATAAAGTGGGATTCAGCAGTCGGCCGGCTCAGCCCTTGTCGGCCCCAGGCTGCCTTGTGCCAAGATGCATCGAAGCCAGAAACGAAGGTCAAAAAGTTACTAAGGGTTGGCACGTTTTCCTGGCTGGCTTGTTTGCTAGATCCTTATTAAAACATAGGTGAAGGTTGGCTGGCTTCTTTATCGCTTTTATAAATACTGTCCTGTCCATTTTCATTCCTTTTTTCTCTGCCCACTTCTGCCGAGATGGTTGTGACGGGGGATGGACGAGCTGAATGCATCGGTACAGCTGTCAGCTTAGAACAGGGATTCCGGGCGTCCCACACGATTAGTGCTGATGGTGCACATCAAGGGAGTGGTGTTATGAGATCACCTGGAAACTGGCCAGATGGACCAGAACAGTTCTGGCTAAACCCTCCTCTGGAATCCCGCGCTTCTGGAGGGCTCCGAACAGCGGCTAAACTCTGCGTCCACTAGATGGCGCAGTGATACTGGGCTCGCGCATCCGAGCGAGTCTCTGGGTCTCCTGCACGTACAGTTCCCGGCTTGATCTCAAAGTTACGGCAGGGATCTGGGGACAAACTTCTTGAAGTTCTATATCTTGGATCCATTTCTTCATATACCCATTGTGAAAACTGTGTGGATTTCGTAAAACTCTGGACACTAATTAATGATGAAAATGTAAGTCACTCAGTCCTGTCCAACTCTTTGCGCTCCCATGCACTGTACAGTCCATGGAATTCTCTAGACCAGAATACTGGAGTGGGTAGCCTTTCCCTTCTCCAGGAGATCTTCCCAACCCAGAGATCAAACCCAGGTCTCCCACATTGCAGGCGGATTCTTTACCAGCTGAGCCACTGGGGTAGCCTCTTCCTTCTCCAGCAGATCTTCCCTACCAGGAATCCAGCTGGGGTCTCCTGCCTTGCAGGCAGATTCTTTACCATCTGAGCTATCAGGGAAGCTCTAATTAATGATGAGGAATCATAATAACTAAAATGCTTGATTGTGTAGGAGAAATGCCATATAAACGGGATCTAGCCATCTCTGATACTTAGAAAATGCATTCTAATAGCTTTTGGGGAAATATGTGGCTTTACTAACCCTGTGTTATCCCAGGTAGTAAGTGCTTTATTGGCATTCATTCTGTTAATCTTTATAATAATTTATGTGTGTGCATGTGTGTGTGCTCGGTCATTTTGGACTCTTTGTGACTACAAGGACTGTAGCCTGCCAGGTTCTTCTGTCCAAGGAATTTTCCAGACAACAATACTGGGGCTGGTTGCCATTTCCTACTCCAAGAAATCTTCCTGACCTGGGGATCAAATGCAAATCCCTTTGTGTCTCCTGCCTTGGTAGGTGGATTCTTTACCACTGCACTACCTAGGAGGCCTATAGTAACTTTATGAGGGAAGCGCTATTAACATACTCATTTTACAGACAGGAAAATTGAGGCACAGGGGGCTTATGCTACTTGCGTAAAGTCACAGAGCAATAAGTGATGAAGCTGAGACCCAAACCTTGAGAGTTTCAGCTCCAAAGTTCATGCTCTTAGAGACTAGACTTCACAAAAGAGAATTCTAGGGAGCTCCGCCAAATAAGCTTTTATGCTCTCTCATGACAAAGGAAAAAGCTTCAATTCTAGGCACCTTCCTCCCTATATCTTCTCTTTAACATTACTGCCCTCGGACATCAATGCTATGCGTCAGTGTATCTGTATTTTCATGTTCTGATTCTACAGCCAATGTTATCATCCTTACACAAACTGTGCTGCAATAGCATAATTTTTTGGCTTTTTATTTGGAACGTTGCTTTACAAAAATCTTACTGATTTTCATTCTGACTTTCAGTTTCAGACAGGAAAATTAACATGCAAAGGCATTTCTCCACGAAAGGATGCTCGGGCTACGACTAGGGAATTTACTCCTCTATTCATGCCTCCATTTATTCCGTGATGTTGACAGAATGTGTGAGGTGTGCTTGGCCTGAGTTTGGAGCAATAACTCAGGCAAGTTTGCCGCCTCCACAGCACTCACAGTTTGATACGGGGGACTGTAACAGAGCTTTGGACAGTTAAGGTGGGGGGCTGCCTGTCTTTGGGGCAGTAGGTCAGCCTTCACAGAGGACAGGATACTTGGGTGGAGGCATGAAGAAATAGCAGGGATCCTCTAGGTAAACACAGAACCCCTAAGGAGAAAGAACACGCCCCCAGTGCTTAGACACTGGAAGAGATGAGCCTGATAAATTCCCAGAGTCTGGTCACCAGAGTTCCCCACGAACCAGTCAAAGATGGAACGATGGAAAGCCACAGTGAGCTCTCCAGGAAGGAAATGATACCATTAGATTTGTGTTTTGGGCAGAAGACTCTGGTCTGAGGATGGACTACAGGTGAGAGGGACAGCAGCCACAGGACTTGATAATGAGATGAATGCAGGGGCTGAGGGAGAGGAAAGCACCCAACAAGAGGATAAGTGGGTGGGACTCCCATGGTGGTCCAATGGTTAAGAATCCACCTGCCAATGCAGAGGACACATGTTCAATCCTTGGTCTGGGAAGATTCCACATGCCATGGGGTAACTAAGCCTGTGCGCCACAACTACTGAAGCCCGTGTGCGTCCCTCACACTGCAATGAAGACCCAGCACAGCCTAAAGAAATAAATGAAAAAAAAATTAAATTAAAAGAGGACAGTGGGTGAATGGGGTGCCATTAATCAATATGGAAACTGAAGGGCAAGAAGCACATGCTCAAGAGGATACCTAAGTTTCATTTCAAATGTATTGCAATTGAAGTGGACAGTGGAGTGTCTCTGAGGGTCTGCACCCTGTGGGGAAAGTCAGGGATGGGATGGTAGAATTTGGAATAATCTGCACTTTGGTGGGGGTTTCTCAGGTGGCACTTGTGGTAAAGAACCCACCTGCCAATGCAGGTTAGACCAAAGAGACATGGGTTTGATCCTTGGGTTAGGAAGATCCCCTGGAGGAGGATATGGCAACCCACTCCAGTGCTCTTGCCTGGAGAATCCCATGGACAGAGGAGCCTGGTGGGCTGCAGTCCACAGGGTCACAAAGAGTCGGATATGACTGAAGCAACTTAGCACATAGCACGCACAATGGTGGAGGCTGAAACTGGGGGTGAGGGGGTAGGGACAGTGGGGGAATGGATGTCTATTATAGCATCTGATAAAAAGTATGAACCATTTCATTCAGTTTCACAGTGTTTAAGTATTTAGTATCTCATAGATCTCTCTGTATTTTTTTTTTCACCTCTCATCACAGCGGCTCCAGGAGGTAATCAGAGAACAGAGCAGAGCACAGTGTCTCCAGGATTTCTTTGGGCTTGCCTTTCTTTCCACACAAAGCCTGTGCACATTGCACATTCCAAGTTCTTCCCAAGATATATCAAAATCTGGTGCAGAGGGAGAAGATGCCGAGCTTTCAATCACATCACTTACAGACAACACTCCACCTCCAGCCCCTGAGTAAGACTCTGGCTTTTTGAGGAACTGGAGAGAACATGCTTCATTGGCAGGTGAAGAAAGGGAGGGAGCTGGAGCCGGCTTCAGGCTTGTTTTATTTTAAAACTGCATAAATGTTTAAAATGTGATGCGTAAACTTGCTTTCAGGCCACTTTTCGCGGTAAGCAGCCTTGACAGTTAACTGTTAGGCTTCTCTGGGATGCTGGAAACATGTTCTTTTGGAGAGCACAGCAGAAAGTTGCTTGCTAGATAGCACGAGGGGCAAGGCTGGTGGGTTTGCCATCTGCTCTCATCTTTGGAAAATGGAGGAATTGAAGGCAACTGTGCTAGCACGTGGGAGAAAGTAAACAGGAGATACTTTATTCCCCCAGTCTCAGGGGTTTTGTCATGGTTTTTGTTTTAGTAGCTAAGTTGTGCCTGACTCTTTGCAACCCCATGGACTGCAGCCTGCCAAGGCTCCTCTGTCTATGGAATTTCCTGGACAAGAATATTGGAGTGGGTTGCCATTTCCTTCTCCAGGGGATCTTCCCAGCCCAGGGACTGAACCCACGTCTCGTGCATTGGCAGTCAGGCTCTTCTCCACTGAGCCACCAAGCATTGACTTCTCCATCATATACTATGGAATGGACACAGCTCTGTGCTAAGCTGTGGACTCACTATGGGTTGACTTCTAGAATTTTCCTGTTCTGGGACCCGGGTTGCAGGAGCAACTCCCAATTGCAACATGCTGTCTTGTGGCAGAGAACAGAAACACGAGAGCCAAGCCATGCACTCTGCCTTCAGTCCACTCCTTGGAAATGGGGTACATCGGGCCCCACTTGAATTTTATTGGACAAAGCAAGTCACGTGCCCAAACCCAAAGGGTTGGGTCATAAGAAAGGAGGAAGTGAATGTTTGTGCACAGTAATGATAGCTGCCAGAGGTATTCATTCTTTCACCAAATATTTACTGAGTGCCAGCATTGTGCTGGAAATTGATCTGTGGAAATAGATCTGTTCCCTGCCCTCATGGAGATTACAGTCTCACTTGGGACATAAATGATGAGAACAGAAATTACAATAAAGGTAGAGCCCAGTCCCAGATTTCAGATCCCTCACAAGGGAGTGGAGGCTGCAGAGAGCACAGGATGACAGCCGTAGGATGAATTACTCCAGAGCGTCATCTCTAACAAGGCCTAAACCATATTTCTCCCTGGACAGGGTAGGGAGAGGCTGAGAGATACTGTTCCTGAAAATTCAACTCAGGTCACCAGCCTTCTGAGACCTCATAAGGCCTTCTTTGCTGAGATAGTGTCGCAGGTTACCTGCCTTGGCATCTTTTGTCCCATTTGCCACCTGTAAACCCAGCCCCACCTCCCTTCCCAATCTGGCCAGGTCCTGAGTCAGTAAACACTTAAATAAATCCAGCTTTGTATTTGGGTGCTGAGGACCAAGTTGCTGTTCAGTCTGGCTTCAGGCTTGTTTTATTTTAAAACTGCATAAATGTTTAAAATGTGATGCGTAAACTTGCTTTCAGGCCACTTTTCGCGGTAAGCAGCCTTGACAGTTAACTGTTAGGCTTCTCTGGGATGCTGGAAACATGTTCTTTTGGAGAGCACAGCAGAAAGTTGCTTGCTAGATAGCACGAGGGGCAAGGCTGGTGGGTTTGCCATCTGCTCTCATCTTTGGAAAATGGAGGAATTGAAGGCAACTGTGCTAGCACGTGGGAGAAAGTAAACAGGAGATACTTTATTCCCCCAGTCTCAGGGGTTTTGTCATGGTTTTTGTTTTAGTAGCTAAGTTGTGCCTGACTCTTTGCAACCCCATGGACTGCAGCCTGCCAAGGCTCCTCTGTCTATGGAATTTCCTGGACAAGAATATTGGAGTGGGTTGCCATTTCCTTCTCCAGGATCTTCCCAGACCAGGGACTGAACCTATGTCCCGTGCATTGGCAGTCAGGGTCTTCTCCACTGAGCCACCAAGCATTGACTTCTCCATCATATACTATGGAATGGACATAGCTCTGTGCTAAGCTGTGGACTCACTATGGGTTGACTTCTAGAATCTTCCTGTTCTGGGACCCGGGTTGCAGGAGCAACTCCCAATTGCAACATGCTGTCTTGTGGCAGAGAACAGAAACACGAGAACCAAGCCATGCACTTTGCCTTCAGCCCACTCCTCGGAAATGGTGTGCATCGGGCCTCACTTGAATTTTATTGGACAAAGCAAGTCACGTGGCCAAACCCAAAGGGTTGGGTCATAAGAAAGGAGGAAGTGAATGCTTGTGCACAGTAATGATAGCTGCCAGAGGTATTCATTCTTTCACCAAATATTTACCGAGTGCCAGCACTGTGCTGGAAATTGATCTGTGGAAATAGATCTGTTCCTTGCCCTCATAGAGATTACAATCTCACTTGGGACATAAATGATGAGAACAGAAATTACAATAAAGGTAGAGCCCAGTCCCAGATTTCATACCCCTCACAAGGGAGTGGAGGCTGCAGAGAGCACAGGATGACAGCCGTAGGATGAATTACTCCAGACTGTCATCTCTAACAAGGCCTAAACCATATTTCTCCCTGGACAGGGTAGGGAGAGGCTGAGAGAGTCTGTTCCTGAAAATTCAAATCAGGTCACCAGCCTTCTGAGACCTCATAAGGCCTTGTTTGCTGAGATAGTGTCGCAGGTTATCTGCCTTGGCATCCTTTGTCCCATTTGCCACCTGTAAACCCAGCCCCACCTCCCTTCCCAATCTGGCCAGGTTCTGAGTCAGTAAACACTTAAATAAATCCAGCTTTGTATTTGGGTGCTGAGGACCAAGTTGCTGTTCAGTCGCTCAATTGTATCCGACTCTGCGACCCCATGGACTGCAGCATGCCAGGCTTCCCTGTCCTTCGCAATCTCCGGGAGTTTGTTCATACTCATGTCCGTTGAGTCTGTGATGCCATCCAACCATATCATCCCCTGTCATCCCTTTCTCCTGCCCTCAGTCTTTCCCAGCATCAGGCTCTTCGCTCAATTGTATCCGACTCTGCGACCCCATGGACTGCAGCATGCCAGGCTTCCCTGTCCTTCGCAATCTCCGGGAGTTTGTTCATACTCATGTCCGTTGAGTCTGTGATGCCATCCAACCATATCATCCCCTGTCATCCCTTTCTCCTGCCCTCAGTCTTTCCCAGCATCAGGCTCTTTGCATCAGGTGGCTAAAGGATTGGAGCTTCAGCTCCAGCATCAGTTCTTCCTATGAATATTCAGGGTTGATTTCCTTTGGGATTGACTGGTTTCATTACCATGTTCCTAAGCTTTCTCTGTAACCTTCCAGATTCATCCATACCATCATGCCCATACTCCTCTGACCCAACAACCTAAGACTCCAGCCCAGTGATTCCCTTCATATCTGTTGGGCCCTGAGTTCCAGGGTTCATAAACACCAACATTCCCTCAACACCTTCACAGAGGCTGTCTCCCTGAAGACTCTTCCTGCGGGTGCCACTTCTGCAGGACTGGGAGACCGGGAAATGTTCTTACTCCCCAGTGTGGCTTCCTGTACTCTGGTGTGGCACCTTATGCTCCTTTGAAATGAGAGATTCTTGGGGTCGTATACACATGTACGTGGCCCCACCGGGGTCTAGGGAAGACCCTGGCAGAGGCTGACTGCTACTTTTCTTCATATTCACTACTTAGTGTGACCAAAATGTTGTGCAAGGGACTTCGTTGGTGGTCCAGTTTAAGAATCCACCTGTGAATGCAGGGGACACGGGTTTGATCCCTGGTCCAGGAAGATTCCACATGCCAAGGAACAACCAAGTCTGTGCACCACAGCTGCTGAGCCCCTGTGCTCCAGAGCCTGGAACCACAGCAAGAGATGCCACCAAGATGAGAAGCCCATGCACTGCAACTAGAGTAGCTCCTGCTCACCACAGCTAGAGAGAGCCCAGCACAGTCAAAAGTAAAAACAAATGCATAAATTAAAAAAATACTGTGCAAGTATCAAGAGGTGGGTTCATGCACACAGCACACAGGTGGAGACCCAGTGAGGGGATAGTTTTGAAATCTCGTAGTTCAAGAGTTTCCACCAATGACTGGTTCAAATTTACCTTTCATATGAGTTCTTGGCATCAAGAACAATAAGCCTGAGTGTTGGGATCCAAGGTCACAGGTGAATATAAATATATTCTAGAGAAAGTACACAGGTCTAGTTAAGCTGAAATTAAGCCCTCCAAGTGGGGAAGTAGCTCAAGCACCCTTCTGCAAAGCTTTACTAAGATTTATTTGGAAAGTTACGGTCTCTCCTGAAATGAATCCACAGATTGGCTTGCTCTGATTACAAGAAGAACATTGAGGTCTTTATGAACAGTCATCATTGGATTCCTGCCCTCCTTAAGGAGATTAATTAGGTAAATTTCATTACGGTAACACCAACTTTCTTGGAAAGAAACCATCCAACTTTAGAGTGACTCTGAGTTTATATCTGGAAACTAAGCAATGTTAATGTTTACAGTTGAGAATGTGAAACATTAGGTTTTAATAGATGTTGATGTCATTCTTGGCATCCCGCGATGATATAAACTACTCCGCGAAGAGGTAACACATTGTTAAATGTAACCAAAATGCAAAGAAAGAAGTTGAAATGTACACACACAAGGTTCAGCTCTGCCTCCCACTTTCCCACCCTGCAGCTGCCATCTGAGCTGAACCAGAAAGTGGCAGTTGGCACGCTCCATCTATCACAGACGTGTAGACAGAGAGATGAAGGAATCTCTCCCATTCTGTTTAGTGATTTGCTACTCTAGTATTTTCAAAGAGGGCCAAAATGGCCAAGGAAAGAGAAATCAGTTTTAGTCCTGGTTCTGCCACTTACTTGTTGCATGACCTAGGACTGTGGTCCCTGTCTCTTGGCAGTTTCTCCATGCCCAAAGTGAGAAGTCTGGAATCCCTGGCCTCCAATGACCAGCATAGTACTCTGTGTCAAAGATCAACCTTCTGCCACTTGTATAGATTGCTGTATACAGATTTTTGACCACCCCCCTTAAACCCCAAGGGAATCTGGGAACTTAGGGGCTGCCCTTAAACCCTGAAGGTGGGCCCTTGTGTCCTTGAACTTGCCTCATGACAGCCAGGGGTTGGGACGTTTCTGAGATGGCCTCAGACACAGACTGTACACAAACTTATTCTACCTCCCACCTCCCTCTGCCCTATGTACAGTTTCCAAGGGGTGCATACCAAGTCGCTTCAGTCATGTCCAACTCTGTGACCCTATGAGCTGCAGCCTGCCAGGCTCCTCTGTCCATGGGATTCTCCAGGAAAGAAAACTGGAGTGAGTTGCCATTTCCTCCTCTGGGGGATCTTCCTGACCCAGGGATCGAACCTGCATCTCTTACATCTCCTACACTGGCAGGCAGGTTCTTTACCACTAGCACCACTTTTCAAGGGGTATATATTAGTGCATTCTCACACTACTGGCAAGGTGAGCAGGGTGAGCTTCTTACACGTAATTGCTAAAAGAAGCTCAAATGTGCTCAGAAAATGTAATTTGGGGGCACAGCATAGAATTTCTTCCTTAGAATTGGAGAGAGGGTCATCTCCATGATTTTTGTTAGTGTCTTTAAAATCATTCCACATAACAGCCTCCCATAAGTAGGCTACTTTGGTATGAGTTTGCAGGAGTGGTGGGTGCGCGGCACAGGAGCGGCCGAGAGAGGTACCCCACATCCAAGGTCAGGAGCAGTGGCTGCACTTTGCTGGAGCAGTTGTGAAGAGATACCCAACGTCCAAGGTAAGAGAAACCCAAGTAAGATGGTAGGCACTGAGAGAGGGCATCAGAGGGCAGACAGGCTGAAATCACAATCACAGAAAACTAGTCAATCTGATCACATGGGCCAGAGCCTAGTCTAACTCAATGAAACTAAGCCATGCCGTGTGGGGTCACCCAAGACGGAGGGGTCATGGTGGAGAGGTCTGACAGAATGTGGCCCACTGGAGAAGGGAATGGCAAACCACTTCAGTATTCTTGCCTTGAGAACCCCATGAACAGTATGAAAAGGCAAAATGATAGGATACTGAAAGGGGAACTCCCCAAGTCCAAGGTGCCCAATATGCTACTGGAGATCAGTAGAGAAATAACTCCAAAAAGAATGAAGGGATGGAGCCAAAGCAAAAACAACACCCAGTTGTGGGTGTGACTGGTGATGGAAGTAAAGTTCGATGCTGTAAAGAGCAATATTGCATAGGAACCTGGAATGTCAGGTCCATGAATCAAGGCAAATTGGAAGTGGTCAAATAGGAGATGGTAAGAGTGAAGATCAACATTCTAGGAATCAGCGAACTAAAATGGACTGGAATGGGTGAATTTAATTCAGATGACCATTATATCTACTACTGCGGGGAGGAATCCCTCAGAAGAAATGGAGTAGCCATCATGGTCAACAAAAGAATCTGAAATGCAGTACTTGGATGTGGTTTCAAAAACGACAGAATGATCTCTGTTCGTTTCCAAGGCAAACCATTCAATATCATGGTAATCCAAGTCTATGCCCCAACCAGTTATACTGAAGAAGCTGAAGTTGAGTGGTTCTAAGTAGACCTACAAGACCTTTTAGAACTAACACCCCCAAAAGATGTCCTTTTCATTATAGGGGACTGGAATGCAAAAGTAGGAAGTCAAGAAACACCTGGAGTAACAGGCAAATTTGGCCTTAGAGTACAGAAAGAAGCAGGGCAAAGGCTAACAGAGTTTTGCCAAGAGAACGCACTGGTCATAGCAAACACCCTCTCCCAACAACACAAGAGAAGACTCCACACATGGACATCACCAGATGGCCAACACCAAAATCAGATTGATTATATTCTTTGCAGCCAAAGATGGAAAAGCTCTATACAGTCAGCNGAACTAAAATGGACTGGAATGGGTGAATTTAATTCAGATGACCATTATATCTACTACTGCGGGGAGGAATCCCTCAGAAGAAATGGAGTAGCCATCATGGTCAACAAAAGAATCTGAAATGCAGTACTTGGATGTGGTTTCAAAAACGACAGAATGATCTCTGTTCGTTTCCAAGGCAAACCATTCAATATCATGGTAATCCAAGTCTATGCCCCAACCAGTTATACTGAAGAAGCTGAAGTTGAGTGGTTCTAAGTAGACCTACAAGACCTTTTAGAACTAACACCCCCAAAAGATGTCCTTTTCATTATAGGGGACTGGAATGCAAAAGTAGGAAGTCAAGAAACACCTGGAGTAACAGGCAAATTTGGCCTTAGAGTACAGAAAGAAGCAGGGCAAAGGCTAACAGAGTTTTGCCAAGAGAACGCACTGGTCATAGCAAACACCCTCTCCCAACAACACAAGAGAAGACTCCACACATGGACATCACCAGATGGCCAACACCAAAATCAGATTGATTATATTCTTTGCAGCCAAAGATGGAAAAGCTCTATACAGTCAGCAAAATAAGACCGGGAGCTGACTGTGGCTCAGATCATGAACTCTTTATTGCCAAATCCAGACTAAACTGAAGAAAGTGGGGAAAACCACCAGACCATTTAGGTATGACCTAAATCAAATCCCTTATGATTATATAGTAGAAGTCAGAAATAGATTTAAGGGACTAGATCTGATAGACAGAGTGCCTGATGAACTATGGGTGGAGGTTCATGACATTGTACAGGAGACAGGGATCAAGACCATCCCCATGGAAAAGAAATGCAAAAAAGTGAAATGGCTCTCTGAGGAGGCCTTACAAATAGCTGCAAAAAGGAGAGAAGTGAAAAGCAAAGGAGAAAAGGAAAGATATACCCATTTGAATGCAGAGCTCCAAAGAATAGCAAGTAGAGATAAGTCAGCCTTCCTCAGCGATCAACGCAAACAAATAGAGGAAAACAATAGAATGAGAAAGACTAGAGATCTCTTCAAGAAAATCAGAGATACCAAGGGAACATTTCATGCAAAGATGGGCTCCATAAAGGACAGAAATGGTATGGACCTAACAGAAGCAGAAGATATTAAGAAGAGGTGGCAAAAATACACAGAAGAATTGTACAAAAAAGATCTTCATGACTCAGATAATCACAATGGTGTGATCACCAACCTAGAGCCAGACATTCTGGAATGTGAAGTCAAATGGACCTTAGGAAGCATCATTACGAACAAAGCTAGTGAAGGTGATGGAACTCCAGTTGAGCTCGAGTTCAAATCCTAAAAGATGATGCTGTGAAAGTGCTGCACTCAATATGTCAGCATATTTGGAAAACTCAACNCAATGGTGTGATCACCAACCTAGAGCCAGACATTCTGGAATGTGAAGTCAAATGGACCTTAGGAAGCATCATTACGAACAAAGCTAGTGAAGGTGATGGAACTCCAGTTGAGCTCGAGTTCAAATCCTAAAAGATGATGCTGTGAAAGTGCTGCACTCAATATGTCAGCATATTTGGAAAACTCAACAGTGGCCACAGGACTTGAAAAGGTCAGTTTTCATTCCAATCCCAAAGAAAAGCAATGCCAAAGAATGCTCAAACTACTAAACAATTGCACTCATTTCACACGCTAGTAAAGTAATGTTCAAAATTCTCCAAGCTAGTCTTCAGCAATACGTGAACTGTGAACTTCCAGACGTTCAAGTTTGTTTTAGAAAAGGCAGAGGAACCAGAGATCAAATTGCCAACATACACTGGATCACTGAAAAAGCAGGAGAGTTCCAGAAAAACATCTATTTCTGCTTTGTTGACTATGCCAAAGCCTTTGACTGTGTGGATCACAATAAACTATGGAAAATTCTGAAAGAGATGGGAATACAAGACCACCTGACCTGCCTCCTGAGAAATCTGTATGCAGGCCAGGAAGCAGCAGTTAGAACTGGACATGGAACAGTAGATTGGTTCCAAATAGGAAAAGGAGTACGTCAAGGCTGTATATTGTCTCCCTGCTTATTTAACTTCTATGCAGAGCACATCATGAGTAACACTGGGCTGGAAGAAGCACAAGCTGGAATCAAGATTGCCAGGAGAAATATCAATAACCTCAGATATGCAGATGATACCACCTTTATGGCAGAAAGTGAAGAAGAACTAAAGAGCCTCTTGATGAAAGTGAAAGAGGAGAGTGATAAAGTTGTCTAAAGTTCAACATTCTGAANGAAGCACAAGCTGGAATCAAGATTGCCAGGAGAAATATCAATAACCTCAGATATGCAGATGATACCACCTTTATGGCAGAAAGTGAAGAAGAACTAAAGAGCCTCTTGATGAAAGTGAAAGAGGAGAGTGATAAAGTTGTCTAAAGTTCAACATTCTGAAAACTAAAAGTATGGCATCTGGTCCCATAACTTATGGCAAATAGATGGAGAAACAGTGGAAATAGTGGCTGACTTTATTTTGGGGGGCTCCAAAATCACTGCAGTTGGTGATTGCAGCCAGGAAATTAAAAGACTCTTACTCCTTGGAAGGAAAGTTATGACCAACCTAGGCAGCATATTAAAAAGCAGAGACATTACTTTAACAACAAAGGTCTGTCTAGTCAAGGCTATGGTTTTTCCAGTAGTCATGTATAGATGTGAGAGTTGGACTATAAAGAAAGCTGAGTGCCAAAGAATTGATGCTTTTGAACTATGGAGTTGGAGAAGACTCTTGAGAGTCCCTTGAACTGCAAGGAGATCCAACCAGTCCATCCTAAAGGAGATCAGTCCTGGGTGTTCATTGGAAGGACTATTGTTGAAGCTGAAACTCCAATACTTTGGCCACATGATGTGAAGAGCTGACTCATTTGAAAAGACCCTGATGTTGGGAAAGACTGAGGGCAGGAAGAGAAGGGGATGACAGAGGAAAAGATGGTTGGATGGTATCACTGACTCAATGGACATGAATTTGGGTGGACTCCGGCAGTTGGTGATGGACAGGGAGGCCTGGCCTGCTGTAGTTCATGGGCTCGCAAAGAGTCAGACACTACTGAGCGACTGAACTGATCTGAACTGTCAGTTTCTAGCATGACTTGATTTTCCCTCAGTTTGATTGTCTCAGGGAGCACTAGGGCCTGGTCAACCTTTTTGTAATGACCTGGTACTAAACTTGACCCCCTCACTCTCCAAATTATAGGATGTATTTCTGAGGTCCTTCCTACATTATCTCTTATCTGTAATGCTGTGCACAACCAAAGCCCCCAAAACAGATTTGCTGAGGCCTGGAGAGTCCAGAGGGACCCGCATACCAGGAGAGGGTCAGTGTTCCCAAGAAAGAAGGAATGCTGAGAATTTTTGCACTGACTGCACACACCCTCAAGATACCGTATTCTGTTCTGGATCCCACGAATTTAGAGTGATAGGAAAAAACAACACAAAAGTTCAGAGGTGAGCCGTGTGGTGATGAATAGATTGGAAAGTGTTACTTAATGTGTGAAGATGGCAAAAGTGGGTGTGTTCACTCTGGGGAGAGATAGTGGAGGAGGAGGATTGGGGGTCACCTTCAAGCACATAAGGATTATTTTATAAAGACCAGAGGACATTTGCTGTTCACAGAAGAAGAAACAGGAGAGGCAGACGCGCTCAGGCCTGGGTGGATTCAGCTGAGGGGAGGAAGGGTAGTCTTAGGGGTCAAGACTGAGATGAGACCAAGAAGGCTATCAAATGCCCTCGTCTGGGAGCCTCTTGCTCGTTAAGTTGAATTCTCTGACAGCAGCGGAGGGACTAGATGAGACAAACACTCACCCCAGTAACTCTGCTTTTTCACCAAAGGACAACTAAAACGCATATACAGGCTTTCCAGGTGGCGCAGTTCAGTTCAGTCACTCAGTCGTGTCTGACTCTTTGCAACCCCATGAATCACAACACGCCAGGCCTCCCTGTTCATCACCATCTCCTGGAGTTCACTCAGACTCACGTCCTTCGAGTCCGTGATGCCGTCCAGCCATCTCATCCTCGGTTGTCCCCTTCTCCTCCAGCCCCCAATCCCTCTCAGCATCAGAGTCTTTTCCAATGAGTCAACTCTTCGCATGAGGTGGCCAAAGTATTGGAGTTTCAGCTTTAGCATCATTCCTTCCAAAGAAATCCCAGGGTTGATCTCCTTCAGAATGGACTGGTTGGATCTCCTTGCAGTCCAAGGGACTCTCAAGAGTCTTCTCCAACACCACAGTTCAAAAGCATCAATTCNGATCACATCATCATGATTATCTGGGTCATGAAGACCTTTTTTGTACAGTTCTTCCATGTATTCTTGCCAGTGGTAAAAAATCTGCCTGCCAGTGCAGGAGACTCAAGAGGTAAGGGTTTGCGCTCTGGGTCCGGAAGACCCCCTGGAGAAGGAAATGGCAACCCACTCCAGTATTCTTGCCTGGAAAACCCCGTGAACAGAGGAGCCTGGAGGGCTACCATCCATGGGGTCGCAGAGAGTCGAACACCACCGAGCGAAGGGGCACGAGTGAGCACAGACTTACAGAAAATAGTACTGTGTGAAAGCAAGAGCATGAGAAAAAAAAAAAGAAATATTATAACTGTCAGCTCCAGGAATTTTGAGTATGAGAGCTGGGGACAGGGCCGGGGTCTCAGAACCTGTGAACACCCAGTTTTGCTTCCCTCAAGTAGTTCTAAAACCACTGATAAGAGTGAGCTGATTGTTATCTCAAGCTTCCAGGATTTAATTAGTCAATCTAATCACACTAGGACCAGGGCCTTGTCTAACTCAATGAAACCAAGCCATGCCTGCAGGGCAACCCAAGGCGGGCAGGTCATGGTGGAGAGCTCTGACAGAACGTGGTCCACTGGAGAAGGGAATGGCAAGCCACTTCAGTATTCTTGCCTTGAGAACCCCATGAACAGTATGAAAAGGCAAAATGATAGGATATCAAAAGAGAATCTCCCCAGGTCGTTAGGTGCCCAATATGCTACTGGAGATCAGTGGAGAAATAACTCCAGAAAAAATGAAGGGATGGGGCCAAAGCAAAAACAATACCCAGTTGTGCATGTGACTGGTAATAGAAGCAAGATCCGATGCTGTAAAGAACAATATTGCATAGGAACCTGGAATGTCAGGTCCATGAATCAAGGCAAATTGGAAGTGGTCAAACAAGAGATGGCAAGGGTGAACGTCGACATTCTAGGAATCAGCGAACTAAAATGGACTGGAATGGGTGAATTTAACTCAGATGACCATTATATCTACTACTGCGGGCAGGAATCCCTCAGAAGAAATGGAGTAGCCATCATGGTCAACAAAAGAGTCCGAAATGCAGTACTTGGATGCAATCTCAAAAACGACAGAATGATCTCTGTTCGTTTCCAAGGCAAACCATTCAATATCACAGTTATCCAAGTCTATGCCCCAACCAGTAATGCTGAAGAAGCTGAAGTTGAACGGTTTTATGAAGACCTACAAGACCTTGTAGAACTAACACCCAAAAAAGATGTCCTTTTCATTATAGGGGACTGGAATGCTAAAGTAGGAAGTCAAGAAACACCTGGAGTAACAGGCAAATTTGGCCTTGGAATGCGGAATGAAGCAGGGCAAAGACTAATAGAGTTTTGCCAAGAAAATGCACTGGTCATAGCAAACACCCTCTTCCAGCAACACAAGAGAAGACTCTACACATGGACATCACCAGATGGTCAACACCGAAATCAGATTGATTATATTCTTTGCAGCCAAAGATGGAGAAGCTCTATACAGTCAACAAAAACAAGACCAGGAGCTGACTGTGGCTCAGATCATGAACTCCTTATTTCCAAATTCAGACTTAAATTGAAGAAAGTAGGGAAAACCGCTAGACCATTCAGGTATGACCTAAATCAAATCCCTTATGATTATACAGTGGAAGTGAGAAATAGATTTAAGGGCCTAGATCTGATAGACAGAGTTCCTGATGAACTATGGAATGAGGTTCGTGACATTGTACAGGAGACAGGGATCAAGACCATCCCCATGGAAAAGAAATGCAAAAAAGCAAAATGGCTGTCTGGAGAAGCCTTACAAATAGCACTGAAAAGAAGAGAGGCGAAAAGCAAAGGAGAAAAGAAAAGATATAAGCATCTGAATGCAGAGTTCCAAAGAATAGCAAGAAGAGATAAGAAAGCCTTCTTCAGCAATCAATGCAAAGAGATAGAGGAAAACAACAGAATGGGAAAGACTAGAGATCTCTTCAAGAGAATTGGAGATACCAAGGGAACATTTCATGCAAAGATGGGCTCGATAAAGGATAGAAATGGTATGGACCTAACAGAAGCAGAAGATATTAAGAAGAGGTGGCAAGAATACACAGAAGAACTGTACAGAAAAGATCTTCACGACCCAGATAATCATGAGGATGTGATCACTAATCTAGAGCCAGACATCTTGGAATGTGAAGTCAAGTGGGCCTTAGAAAGCATCACTAAGAACAAAGCTAGTGGAGGTGATGGAATTCCCGTTGAGCTGTTTCAAATCCTGGAAGATGATGCTGTGAAAGTGCTGCACTCAATATGCCAGCAAATTTGGAAAACTCAGCAGTGGCCACAGGACTGGAAAAGGTCAGTTTTCATTCCAATTCCAAAGAAAGGCAATGCCAAAGAATGCTCAAACTACCGCACAATTGCACTCATCTCACACGCTAGTAAAGTAATGCTCAAAATTCTCCAAGCCAGGCTTCAGCAATATGTGAACCGTGAACTCCCTGATGTTCAAGCTGGTTTTAGAACAGGCAGAGGAACCAGAGATCAAATTGCCAACATCCGCTGGATCATGGAAAAAGCAAGAGAGTTCCAGAAAAACATCTATTTCTGCTTTATTGACTATGCCAAAGCCTTTGACTGTGTGGATCACAATAAACTGTGGAAAATTCTGAAAGAGATGGGAATACCAGACCACCTAACCTGCCTCTTGAGAAATCTGTATGCAGGTCAGGAAGCAACAGTTAGAACTGGACATGGAACAACAGACTGGTTCCAAATAGGAAAAGGAGTACGTCAAGGCTGTATATTGTCTCCCTGCTTATTTAACTTATATGCAGAGTACATCATGAGAAACGCTGGACTGGAAGAAACACAAGCTGGAATCAAGATTGCCGGGAGAAATATCAATAACCTCAGATATGCTGATGACACCACCCTTATGGCAGAAAGTGAGGAGGAGCTAAAAAGCCTCTTGATGAAAGTGAAGGAGGAGAGCGAAAAAGTTGGCTTAAAGCTCAACATTCAGAAAACGAAGATCATGGCATCCGGTCCCATCACTTCATGGGAAATAGATGGGGAAACAGTGGAAACAGTGTCAGACTTTATTTTTTTGGGCTCCAAAATCACTGCAGATGGTGACTGCAGCCATGAAATTAAAAGACGCTTACTCCTTGGAAGAAAAGTTATGACCAACCTGGATAGTATATTCAAAAGCAGAGACATTACTTTGCCGACTAAGGTCCGCCTAGTCAAGGCTATGGTTTTTCCTGTGGTCATGTATGGATGTGAAAGTTGGACTGTGAAGAAAGCTGAGCGCCGAAGAATCGATGCTTTTGAACTGTGGTGTTGGAGAAGACTCTTGAGAGTCCCTTGGACTGCAAGGAGATCCAACCAGTCCATTCTGAAGGAGATCAACCCTGGGATTTCTTTGGAAGGAATGATGCTAAAGCTGAAACTCCAATACTTTGGCCACCTCATGCGAAGAGTTGACTCATTGGAAAAGACTCTGATGCTGGGAGGGATTGGAGGCAGGAGGAGAAGGGGACGACCGAGGATGAGATGGCTGGATGGCATCACGGACTCGAAGGACGTGAGTCTGAGTGAACTCCGGGAGATGGTGATGGATAGGGAGGCCTGGCGTGCTGCGATTCATGGGGTCGCAAAGAGTCGGACACGACTGAGCGACTGAACTGAACTGAACTGATCACTGCTTTGGAAAGAGAATGTTTGTCTATAAACTCTAAAGGAACGACTCCTTCTGTTCCATCGGATGCTTGGAAAATGATAACAGACAAGACTTTTCAAGGTCAAAGGTCTGAGCCAACAGTGAGAGTTGCTTTGGCTGTGAGTTGCCTGATTTATGGGTTTCCCAGGTGACTCAGATGGTAAAGATTCTGCCTGCAATGCAGGAGACCTGAGTTCGATCCCTGGGTCAGGAAGATCCCTTGGAGAAGGGAATGGTAACCAATTCCAGCATGGAGAGAGAAGCCTGGTAGGCTACAGACAGAGGTGCCTTGTGAGATACAGTCCATAAGGTCACAAAGAATTGGGTGCAACTGAGCGAGCGATTAACACTTTCACTTGCCTGACTTGCAATATGGCTAACTGGTTTCTGTGTCTGCGTGTAATAATAGCTGATGCCACTCTGAGCTGTGTTTCTTGGCTCTCTCGTGTCCTTAGTCACACAGCGATGGGTGGTGGGATGGGCAATGGCTGGAGGACCCCTTCATCTGTGTTCCTGCCCTCCCCCCACCCGTCATCACTAGCGACTGTGTCACTATAGACCAGCCACCCAACTTTGAGACTTCCGTTTTCCCTTCCTGTAAGATGAAGCCATTACAATAGACTTAGAATAGACCAAGACTAGAAACATGAGTGGGTCCTAAATGCCAGGCAATTGTGATTAAATGTCCTATCTTTACCCTCCAAATGCTACCTGAACTCATACTCATATTTATTGACATTACATTAAAATGAATACAAATATTTCTTTATATTAACTCACTTCTAATTATTTAAATCTATTTAAAAGGTAACTGTGTATCTTACCATACAAGGACAGCTACCCCACTTGCCATAAATAGAAAGTAAATACAATGAAAACAAAACTAAGGTGTGAAATTCTAGCTGGTAATGGCTGCTTGTCAAAGACTGAGCCCGAGGCTTGCCCTTTCTTTATTAAAAAGGGAGATTAGCAAGTGTTAGAAAAATCTTAAAGATATGTGAGTCCCAAACTAATACTTTCTTTTTAACAGAACCATGAGGGTTGAAAGAAACTTTACTTGGGTAAGAAAACTTTCTATTTTGATATGATTTCAAACTTTCCCCCAAAGGTGTAAGAATAGTATAAAAAACTCCAGTAGAGTTTTCATCCACGTTTACCAGTTTTGAACAGTGACCGCATTTGCTTTACCGTTTCTACTTCTCTATACACATTTGTAATGTTTTTTTTCTGAACCATTGAGTAGGTGCATGTACACACTCTTTGTACTTCAGTATGCATTTCCTAAGAATAAGGATATCCTCTGTTATAACCACAGGGAAATAACCACATGCAGAAAATTTAGTATGGCTGCAACATTTCTGTCAAACTGCAGTCAATAATTCAATTTTGTCAATTGATTCAATAATAACATTTATAGCATTTTTCCCCCCAGTATAGGCACTAGTTCAGATCACTTTGTGCATTTAGTGGTCATTTCTCTTCAACCTTCTTTAATCTGAAACAATTCCTCAGCCTTTTCTTTGCATTTCATTCTTGAAGAATGCAAGCTAGTCACTTAATAGATTGATCCTCAGTTGTCTGATGGTTCCTCTCATTAGATATGGAAAAGATGGGCATACATTTTTTTGTTGGAGTGTAGTTGATTTGCAGTGCTGTATTAGTTGCTACCATACAGCAAAGTGCATCAGCCGCACATTTACATATATCCTCTCCTTTTTGGATTTTCTTCCCATTTAGGTCATCACAGAGCCCTGGGTAGAGTTCCCTGTGCTCTACAGTCAGTTCTCATAGTGATCTATTTGATACATAGAAGGGAATGGCAACCCACTCCAGTATTCTTGCCTGGAGAAGCCCATGGACAGAGGAGCCTGGCGGGCTANTTCCCATTTAGGTCATCACAGAGCCCTGGGTAGAGTTCCCTGTGCTCTACAGTCAGTTCTCATAGTGATCTATTTGATACATAGAAGGGAATGGCAACCCACTCCAGTATTCTTGCCTGGAGAAGCCCATGGACAGAGGAGCCTGGCGGGCTACAGTCCATGGAATCGCAAAGAGTCGGACACGACTGAGTGACTTACACACACACAGTGTGTGCCAATTCCAATCTCCCAATTCATCCCACCCCCCAAGATGGGCATAATTCTGATTCTGAGCTATTTAGTGCCATGTCCGTGTTCTTATGATATGGTGTCTTTTATCCCAGTGAGAACCACCCACACCGACAGTGAGACTGAAAGAGATCACGTCCACTGTTCCTTTTAGGACCTTTTCGTTTATATTTTTGAAGAAAGCCAGATGCTGGTTTTAAGCAAGTCGCTTTGTCTGTAATGAATCACATCATCTGCAGTATTTCATGTTGTTTCTGCTGCTACCAGATGTTGAATAGACAGCCGAGAATCAAAAGAGTTCTTCATCCCTTTCTCTGTTTCTGACAAGGGTTGGTAATGCCTTTTCTTTGAGAGCCAGGCATGACTAGGGGAGAGAGAGTAAAGAGAGGGCAAGACGCATGAATTATATGCAGAGTGGATGGTGGCCGCAGTAATTCCTGCTCAGTGTGAGCTCCATTGTGAACCAAAGTGGGAGATAAATAATGGGAGAGAAATGGCCCCTGGTGAGGAGCTGTTTGGATTAGAGTATGTCTTCACAAGCACTTATGGAGGCAGGCAACAGGTGGTAGCCAAGGAGTATGATTCAAGTCCGGTACCTCCTCTGCTATATGAATTATTTAATATGTAGAGTCAGAAAACAACTCAAACTAGCATAGGTAAAAATAAAAACTATAACTTATCAGTGAGCTGATTAGGCTTCAGGAATGGCTAGATCCAGGAGCTCAAATGATATCATAGGGAGTGTCTGACAGTTCTGCTTTTTTCTATATTAGTTTCCTCCTCTGTTTGGATAGAAAAATGCCCCCAACTAACTTGCATATGAATCCTCCAAAGTGGACTCTACCCTTTGCCATCCACCTGAAACTATCATAACATTGTTAATCAGCCATACTTCAATACAAAATAAAAAGCTAACAAAACAAAACAAAGTGGACTCTTAATGACCTTGACTGAGTCAAAAGACCATTGTTGAGCCCATTATTGTATTTAGGAAAATGGGATATTCTGACTGGCCCAGGTTGTCCCGTATACCTCACATTCACCAAGGAATCAAGGCATGTGATTGAAAATGCTACTAAGCATCAAAGGGGCAGTTCACCCAAGGAAAGGATGTTATTCAAGGAAAAAAAACTGAATGGATGTTCAATACAAAGTTGGGATGTACTACAGAGGATGAGTTAGTGAGCTCTCCGATGCTGTATGATGAAGAGTTGGTGCGGTGTATTAGCTAAGAACCAGGCTTTGGGTCTGAATCCTTACTGTAAGTTCAATGGCCATAGGCAAGTTCTCTCTGAATCCTGATTTCTTCATCTGTAAAAGGGAGACAATACTTTACCAGATGATCAGAGTTCTTAGTTGCAAACAAGAATTCCTTGACTTAGTTCAAGCAGATAGAGATTTATTAAGAGACAGTAGAGGGGCACCTATATACAATGGAATATTAGCCAAAAAAAGGGACAAAATTGTGCCATTTGCAGAGATGTGGATGGACCTAGAGTCTGTCATACAGAATGAAGCAAGNCCTTGACTTAGTTCAAGCAGATAGAGATTTATTAAGAGACAGTAGAGGGGCACCTATATACAATGGAATATTAGCCAAAAAAAGGGACAAAATTGTGCCATTTGCAGAGATGTGGATGGACCTAGAGTCTGTCATACAGAATGAAGCAAGTCAGAGAGACAAAGACAAATACCATATGTTAATGCGTGTATGTGGAGCCTAGAAAAATGGCACAGATAAACCTATTCACAAAGCAGAAACAAAGACACAGGCATAGAGAACAAATATATGGACGCCAAGGTGAGAAAGAAGGGATAGGATGAATTGGGAGACTGGGATTATAAATTTAAAATAAAGCTTTGTGAGTAATAATAATAATAAAAAAAAAAGTAGATGGCTCATAGGATGTCAGAGGATCTAGAGAAATGGGCTCTGGGAGTACATTTCCAGCAATATCTCCCAGAATGATTCTCTCTCATGGACTTGATCGAGGCATTTCTGCTTCCATCCTACCATTCTAGTTGCAGTGGTGTGGAGGTTCTGTCTACCCCAGAAACATCATGCCTCCACTGGCAACTTTGCTGGCCAAGCAGAAGCCTCTTGGCCACACTGGTCTCTCTGCTCCGCTCACTCCTGAGCCCATCTCTCTCGGGTGTGTCTGATCCCTGGAACTGTGCTGACATACAGGGTGGCTCTGTGGTGCGTGACCGGGGTGGGTCCATGCACAGCGCTTCTTTCTCAGCAGGGGCTTGTGCTTGACTGAATGGCCTGCTGCTGCTGCTGTCTCGAGATTCTGAGTGATCTTATCTTTGAACTTGGCTTTGTGTGTGAAGTCTGACGGAGCGGTACAACAGTTGGGTGTGCAGAGGAAAAGTGCTGGGCAGCAGTGTATCAACACGTGGGCTCAGGTGTGAGGGACATGTGTGCCCCGAGTAGGTGGCTTGGATGCCCAGTGCCCTGGCCCAGTCTAGGGCACCGTGAAGTTCTCGGGTGGCAGGCAGGCAGGGCTTGGGTCCAAATCAGCGGTGGTGAATGCACCAGTGACAGCGAAACAGGGAGCAAGTGCGGGGCAGTGGCCCCTCCCCGGGGGAAGGAAAGGGTTCCATGCGGGGCCAGGCAGGGGCTGTGGTGCAAAGCAAGGTTGTCTGTGTCTTCTTGCAGCGTCGGTACAGACAATAACACAATGAACTGAATTGAATCTAGATTCTCCAGCCTTAAAACCAGGATGGGAACTGCTAGTGCTTAGTAAGTCATTACAAAATAAAAGCCACTGGACTTCCCTGGTGGGCCAGTGGTTAAAAATCCACCTGCCAACGCAAGAGACACGGGTTCAATCCCTGGTCCGAGAGGATCTCATATGCCACTGGGGCAAGTCGGCGCATGTGCCCCAACTACTGAGCCCCTGCGCCCCAGAGCCTGTGCCCCTCCATGGGAGAAGCCACTGTGATGAGCAGCCCTGTGCACCACAGCTAAAGTCCCTGTGCAGCAACAAGGACCCGCACAGCCAAAACAACTGATGAAACAAATAAAAATTTAAAAGATAGTGAAAGCCATGTACATGTCTACATGTACATGTAGACACTGCAACAAAGCATACTAGGGAACAATTGGAATTCTTCAAAGAATTTAGAATCTCATTTTTAAAAATGCTGCAGCATCGCAAAGCCAGTGGCGACAGGGTTAGAGAGGAAAATAAAAAATTTTAAGATTGTCATGTTTGGTGGAAACGAATATTCTTTTCATGTAAAGCTTTGGATGAACCAGTTATTAACAAGGAAGATAATTTTTATGATTCACGTTTCTTTGTATATGAAGACACTGTGAGGGAATGTATCAACAGGTGTGTTTTGAATTATGCACAAATCCTGGGACCACTTTTGGTTTCCTGTATGATCTCAACAAGTGATAGGAATTGTCAAAGGAAACATCAAAATGTCATTGTATAAATTTGCATTTAAAATTAAATTCAGACTTACACAAAACTGATTTGTAAGAGGAGTTAAATCTTTTTTAGAAAATTTATTTTGTAAGAACCAGCTCTAGATGTACTAAAATTTGGATTCCAAATAATTTATCAAAAAATATATCCCAGTGTTGTCAGAGACTATAAACTAGCCTTGCTCTGTGCTCAGTCATGTCTGACTCAGTGACATTTTGGACTGTAGCCCACCAGCCTCCTCTCTCCAGGGGATTTTTCAGGCAAGAATACTGGAGTGGGTTGCCATTTTCTACTCCAGGGGATCATCCCAACCCAGGGATTGAACCTGTGTCTTNAAACTAGCCTTGCTCTGTGCTCAGTCATGTCTGACTCAGTGACATTTTGGACTGTAGCCCACCAGCCTCCTCTCTCCAGGGGATTTTTCAGGCAAGAATACTGGAGTGGGTTGCCATTTTCTACTCCAGGGGATCATCCCAACCCAGGGATTGAACCTGTGTCTTCTGTCTTGGCAGGCAAATTCTTTACCACTGGGTAAACAAAATTATTCTTAGCAACTCCAATAACAGTGGCATCAGAAAAGTCCTCAAAAGTAAAAATTATGAAAAGCTATTTGTAATCTTACATTTGCTAAGAGTAGCTGACTTCATTTTGATTATATTGATTGAAAGCATGTTAAAAACATAAAATTTGAGAAGCTAATAAGTGAATTTTTAGAAAAAGAAATTAGAAAAGTCTTAAGATCAGTCAAGATACTACATTAATAAATTATTTTCCTTGTAACATGTAAAATTAAGGCACATTTTTGCAATTTATAAATTTATACTCTTATTAACGTATCAGTATTTACCCCACAGCATATTTTATGAGTAATAAAATATTTTTAAAGAAAACAGATTATATTTTGGTGCTTTTAACTTTACCTTTCACTCTTGCTTTTCAGTAAAGGACTGCGCATTTTCAAATCTCACTGGGCCCCACGGACTATGTCATTGGCTCTGGTTATATGCCTATCACTTAGCTGTGAGTGAAGTTGGAAAGTAGAGTTTGGGGAGGTGGTTCCTATGAATATGTTGAGAAGGGCTTCCCAGGTGGCACAGTGGTAAGGAATCTGCCTGCCTATGTAGAAGACCTGGGTTCGATCCCTGGGTCAGGAAGATCCCCTGAAGGAGGAAGTGGCCACAGCTCTAGAGAACTGCTGAAGTATTTCTGGGAAATCCCATGGACAGAGGAGCCTGGTGGGCTGTAGTCCATAGGGTTGCAAAGGGTTGGACGTGACTGAGTGAGCATGCGTGCATGCATTGAGGAAGACTTCATAAAGCAAGAAACCATCTAGTCAGAAATGACACATTATCAGCACCCCACCTTATTTATTTTCTCTCTTGGTTTGGGTGGCCCCAGAAAAGCCTAAAAGAGGATTAGATCACAGCATTAATCCTGCCATTCAAAGCAGGCCCAGCAAATCCCAAAGGCCAGGGTGGCAGATTAAACTGAAACTGGCTGTCTTCTAGCTACGAAGGAGTGGTTTCCCTAACTATGCATGGCCCCCTGGCTCCAACTCAGTTTTCTCCATGCCTCTGGGCACCTGCATGCCTCTCAGAAGCTATTTTTGTTCATTGGTGCTTTCCTAATGCTGCTTAATGCACAGAGTGGATGAACAGAAAATATTTACCTTTCTCAAAGGTAACTTATTGATCTAAAAGGCTTAGTCATTTAGTCTGGCGCCATGTGTATGTTCACCAAATGACTAAGTAATCCTAGAACTCTCCACCACAAATATCCTGAGAAAGAGGAACAAGTTGTTCTAGATGGAGGACTGAACTTGAAGCTGTAAATCAGAAAGCTCCTCTCTGAGACTTGGCCAAGATACACTCGCTGTCAGAGTGTGGGTCTTGCTTTTCTATGCCCCAAAGAAAACCATGAATACATACATGTGTGGATGGCCAGTTTCCTAAAATTAACCTCCTTGTGTCTCATTCCTGCCCACAGATGGAGCACCAAGCTCCCTGGGAAAGCCTGGTGGCTACAAAAGGAAGACTGGTCTTGCACCCATGGAAGGAGGCCACTGAGGCACCATTTGTTAGTGTTTTAGAGATGGCTGAGACCAGTTGCTCCAGTTTAGAGAGAAGAATCCTCGTGGGTTGGAGGTAAGAGTTGGGGGTCTCCTGAGTCGGGGGCTCATCTACTCTTCCCCCACACTACTTTCCCGCTGTTAACACCAAGAAAACAGCAGTCCAAGGGTAAGGAACTATGGGCTTAGAGCATCCATTCATCCTGCTCTGTGGTGACTCCTTAGCCTGAAGCTTTCACAGCAGGGAGTATAAAGAAGGAAAGCTCAAGACCTGAATATAGCCACTTAGATTTACAACAGGATCGTTTTGGGGAGGTGGAACTAGGGTAGCTGTCAGAAACTTGCTTCAGGCTAAGATTGGGAAAGGAGGAAAGTGAATATGTATGCTATCTTTACATACGGAGGGGGAAAGCCATCTGACTTTGGCATCCCAAGAAATCTGTGTAGGTGTATGTGTTAATGTGTGAGTGTGTGCCTATGTTAGTGTACACACAGTTTGAATGGCAGTTGTGGGATCACACTACTGGAAGAAGCCCCAATGCCACCACTTACTAGTTGAGCCCTCTGAGCAAATCAAGTCCTGCTGTCTTTCTAGGCTTCAGATTCCTTAGTTGTAAAGCGGGAGAATTTTAGAAGCTCTGTCATAGGGACACTGTGAAGATTAAATGAGATTATCTGCACAAAGCACTTGGAACCATGCCTGGCTGTTGGGAAGTGCCCCATGGAGGTGTGCTGTTATTCCATCAGACAGAAGCTCTGACCCATCCTTCTCTAGCTGTTGGTTTTCCAGGATGCCTGCCCACCAGCTATGATGCCTGCCCACCAGCTGTGATGCCTGCCCACCAGCTATGACGCCTGCCCACCAGCTATGATGCCTGCCCACCAGCTATGACGCCTGCCCACAAGCTGTGACGCCTGCCCACCAGCTGTGATGCCTGCCCACCGGCTATGATGCCTGCCCACCGGCTATGATGCCTTGCTGTGCACAGAGCTAACACCCTCCCCTCTGGATTGCATGCCAGCACTTTTGCACTTAAAAAGGACCAGCCCACCTAGTAAGTTTCTTCCTTCATGGGGCGATACCTGGTTCCCCCACCCCCACCTCAAATGTGCCCCTGAAAAGGGTTGACAGGGTCAGATGTCTACCAACCACAGTTTCTACTCCCACCCCTGAATGAAAAATATGGTCTCCTTCCTTCAATAAAGACTCTTTAAAAATTTTTTTATTTTATTGCAGTATGGTTGATAAATGCCTTCCCAGGTGGCTCAGGGGTAAAGAATTCACCAATGCAGAAGAGACTCACGTTCGATCCTTTAGTCGAGATGATCTCCTGGAAGAGGAAATGGCAACTCACTCCAGTATTTTTGCCTGGAAAATTCCATGGACAAAGGAGCCTGGCAGGCTATAGTCCATGGGGGTGCAGAGAGTTGGACACAACTGAATGCGCATGCATGCATGTAGTTGATAAACAAGGACTCATGTCTGAATTTTCCTATGAAATAAATGAGTCCTTAGAGCTTATTCCTTATAGTAGATTTTTTAAAATAAAAAGTACCTTTTGTACAACTAGAACAAGATCACTTCATTGAATAGAAGGTTTCTATCTATCCATAGTGTACAGCAAGCAACCTTATCCCTTGATTCTTCTTTTTAATCACTTTTTCAGCCTCCTGAATTTCCTGGCCTTTGTGCTCTGGAATTGTAGCTACTGAAATGTCTTGACGAATCCAGACTGCTATGAACTGATTGGGCACCCACAGTCCAGCCCTTCCGAGGCTCCAGGTGAAGGGGGAACAGCAGAGGGCCAGAGGAGCTGGGGGTCTATGGCTTCAGGGAAGATTCTAGCCTAAGGCAACAGTTGACCTAATCACTAAAACAAGAAACCCTGAAGGGACAAAAGCCCATACTGAAAGGTAGGAGAGAACTAAACATTTATAAGGGCTTCCCCAGTGGTGCTAGTGGTAAAGAACTGGCCTGCCAGTGCAGGAGATGAAAGAGACGCACGTTCAATCCCTTCCCTGGGTCAGGAAGAGCCCTTGGAGGAGGGCATGGCAACCCATTCCAGTATCCTTGCCTGAAGCATCCCATGGACAGAGGAGCCTGGTGGGCTATGGTCCATAGGGTTGCAGAGTCAGACACGACTAAAGCGACTTAGCATGTTTATATATATATATATTTATATATATATATGAGATTCTATTGTTTCTGTTTCTCTGAAGAACCTTGACTAAAACAAGAATTCAGTCTCTGTTTTGTTGTCCTCTTGAAGAATTTTGCATTTTATTAAATAATTGTTGTTGAGTTTTTTTTTTAATGATAAAACACATGCCATATTGAAAACACGAATAGTACCAAGGTAGTCATGGTAAACATCTTGCTGAGAGCCCTCCTCTATTCGCTATGTGGCTATAGTCCATGGGGGTGCAGAGAGTTGGACACAACTGAATGCGCATGCATGCATGTAGTTGATAAACAAGGACTCATGTCTGAATTTTCCTATGAAATAAATGAGTCCTTAGAGCTTATTCCTTATAGTAGATTTTTTAAAATAAAAAGTACCTTTTGTACAACTAGAACAAGATCACTTCATTGAATAGAAGGTTTCTATCTATCCATAGTGTACAGCAAGCAACCTTATCCCTTGATTCTTCTTTTTAATCACTTTTTCAGCCTCCTGAATTTCCTGGCCTTTGTGCTCTGGAATTGTAGCTACTGAAATGTCTTGACGAATCCAGACTGCTATGAACTGATTGGGCACCCACAGTCCAGCCCTTCCGAGGCTCCAGGTGAAGGGGGAACAGCAGAGGGCCAGAGGAGCTGGGGGTCTATGGCTTCAGGGAAGATTCTAGCCTAAGGCAACAGTTGACCTAATCACTAAAACAAGAAACCCTGAAGGGACAAAAGCCCATACTGAAAGGTAGGAGAGAACTAAACATTTATAAGGGCTTCCCCAGTGGTGCTAGTGGTAAAGAACTGGCCTGCCAGTGCAGGAGATGAAAGAGACGCACGTTCAATCCCTTCCCTGGGTCAGGAAGAGCCCTTGGAGGAGGGCATGGCAACCCATTCCAGTATCCTTGCCTGAAGCATCCCATGGACAGAGGAGCCTGGTGGGCTATGGTCCATAGGGTTGCAGAGTCAGACACGACTAAAGCGACTTAGCATGTTTATATATATATATATTTATATATATATATGAGATTCTATTGTTTCTGTTTCTCTGAAGAACCTTGACTAAAACAAGAATTCAGTCTCTGTTTTGTTGTCCTCTTGAAGAATTTTGCATTTTATTAAATAATTGTTGTTGAGTTTTTTTTTTAATGATAAAACACATGCCATATTGAAAACACGAATAGTACCAAGGTAGTCATGGTAAACATCTTGCTGAGAGCCCTCCTCTATTCGCTATGCCTGTGTTGGCATGTTTACCCTACAAAATTTGAATCATGAGTCTATATCCTGTCTTTTTTTTTTTTTTTAAATAGCATTTATTGTAAGCACTTAAAAATGTCAGTATAAAATATATGGAAAGCTGTTTAGGGGCTGTCCACTAGTCTGTTTTTGTTGGAAATTTAGGTTGTTTCCTATTTTCTGTCATTATAAATAGTTCTGCAAGGAAAGTTTTTGTACATAAATCTATGTCTGCCTCTCTGATTATTTCCTTAGGGAAGATTCCTGGAAGGGGAATTACTCAGAACTCTGGCCTCATAAATAAGAGAATTATGAAAAAGGCAAGGGGAAAATTCAATAAATTAAGTGAATTGGGTCGCTTGACTCATTCTAACTGAGAAAATAAGAAACACCTGACCTCCTCCAGGGCTGAACTCATAGTCGCAGACATTACTCAGGGAGGCCATGAGGCGTGGCAGAAAGAGGACCAATTAGGAGCCAGTTCTGGGCCCACTTTGTTTCTCTTCACAGCCAGGAGCTCTGCAGCAGCCTCTGACGTTTTCGCTTCCAGTTTTTTGTGTCAAGTGGGGACAGAATAACTGCCCTGCCTACTCTCCAAGAGGTCGTGAAGGGTCATTGATGGAATCTATGTGAAGGGCTCCACTAGGTGGGGGCGTGCTGCTGCTTCTGTGCAGTTGGTTTCAACTTTCCAAGGATGGGCAGTAAAGAATCTGCCTCCAATGCAGGAGATGAGGGTTCGATCCCTGGGTCGGGAAGATCCCTTGGAGGAGGAAATGGTGGCCCACTCCAATATTCTTGCCTGGAGAATTCTGTGGACAGAAGAGCCTGGCGGGCTATAGTCTACAGGTTGCAGAGTTGGAAACACCTATTTCACTTTTACTTTCCAAGGATAAGTCAGGAGCCTTTAATGCTCTCTCCAGGCTCTTTACTTTTAATAGCATATGTAATGTTGAATTACAGTGATTTGTTTGTACTTTTGCTCCTCCAGCTGACTCCGAGTCTTACTCAGGTTTTCCCCCCAAGTGGTGCTCAACAGAGTGTGAGGCATGCAGGAGGTGCCCGATTCATGTTGACTAAAAGAAATTGTAAAGTGCTAAATGAACGTGATATCATCCATCAGCATTTATTAAACACCAATGATCTGTCTGAACTCAAGGTTCTCACGTGACAGTGCAAGTGTGCATGCATGTGTGCTCAGTCATGTCCAACTCTTTGCATCCCTATAGACTGTAGCCCACCAGGCTCCTCTGTCCACGGAATTTTCCAGACAAGAATACTCAAGTGGGTAGCCATTTCCTGATCCAGGGGATCTTCCTGGCCCAGGAATCGAATGAGTATCCCTTGTGTCTCCTGCACCGACAGGTGCATTCTTTATCAGCTGAGCCACCAGGGAAGTCCCCACATGACGGTAGAACAAACATTTTAAAATTTCTCGTGCATTCGCTGAGTGACCAGTTGCTGAGGCAGCTGTGAAATGCTGCAGGAGCCGTAGCTGAGGTGGTGCTGCTCAGGAAGGCGTTGTTGGACCAGACCTAGGTTTCTAAGAAATATTGGTCTTAGGTGAGGGGAGGATAAAAAGATGTTATCCCAGAAAGTGGGACTGTGTGAGTGAAGGTGGTTCAGAGAAGCGTCCTAAAATGGAGTCAGGTGTACAGTAGGGGACCTTCCCGGGTGTCTCTAGTGGTAAAGAACCACCAATGCAGGAGACGAAAGAAATGTGGATTACATCCCTGGGTCGGGAAGATCCCCTGGAAGAGGGCGCGGCAACCCAGTGTTCTTGCCTGGAGGGTCCCACGGACAGAGTAGGCTGGCGGGCTACAGTTCATGGAGCTGCAGAGTCAGACACAACTGAGCATGCACACTCATGCAGCAGGGACCCCAGGGACACTTACTGAGGAAGGGAGTACAGAAGGCAGCTCAGCATTTTGAGAACAAGATGGCCAAATGTGCTTTTCAAAGGGACCATCTCCTTGATCAGTGCAAAATTAAGATGTCGCCCAGCAAATATTCCTGGAGCGTCTAATCATCTCAGCTGTTTCCCAGTACAGGTACGGGCGCTGTTTAATTAGTTTTCCTCCATGCTGTGTGCAAAGTCACCTTGGATCTATCAGCTTCCATGAGTAAGCGACCTGTAACCCTGAAGGGTCCTTCTGCTTAGCCCACTGTTCCCTCGGAGAGATTTAAAAAAATCACTCTGTCCACTCTGTTCCGACTGATATGGTCCAAACCCTCGATGTAGAGGTCATATTGCTTGCCAAAGACCGAGAATTAGGGGTTGTAAGGGATTATCACACAATCATCAGTAAATGGCCCGGTAATCACATCAGATCATATACTTTGCCTTTCAGCCTCTTACTTTAGGTAAGATATTCAAACTATCTGGAAAAACTGAGTCAAAGAGTGACATTTTTCAGTTAAAATTAGATTCAGCTGGAAAGCAGACAACCCCTCCCCACCCCCAAAAGAAGTTAAACAAGACAGTCGTCTGACTATTTCTCATATATAAGGCTGTCCAGGGTTTGTTGGTTGATTGCATTGTCACCAGCCAATATAAATTCTTTTTTACCCAACCTTCTTCCTTCCTTTGGCTATAGCCTACTTCTTTATGTCCAAGATGCCTGTGCAATTTCAGCCATCTCAGCCACTTTCCAAACAGTGAAATGGAAGAAGGGAAGGGAGCAGATGCAATTTCTTTCTATTACAGAACCTCAGAGAAATTCCACAGCACACTCCTGCTTATGTCGCATTCAGTTCCGTTCAGTTCAGTCACTCAGTCATGTTTGATTCTTTGAAACCCCATGGACTGCAGCACGCCAGGCCTCCTTGTCCATCACCAACTCCCAGAGTTTACTCAAACTCATGTCCATTGAGTTGGTGATGCCCTCCAACCATCTCATCTTCTGTCATCCTCTTTTCCTCCCGCCTTCAATCTTCCCCAGCATCAGGGTCTTTTTCACATCTGGTGGCCAAAGGATTGCAGTTTCAGTTTCAGCTTCAGCATCAGTCCTGCCAATGAATATTCAGGACTGATTTCCTTTAGGATGGACTGGTTGGATCTCCTTGCAGTCCAAGGGGCTCTCAAGATTCTTCTCCAACACGACAGTTCAAAAGTATCAATTATTTGGTGCTCAGCTTTCTTTATAGTCCAACTCTCACATCCATACATGACTAAAAGAAAAACCATAGCTTTGACTAGACGGACCTTTGTTAGTAAAGTAATGTCTCTGCTTTTTAATATGCTGTCTAGGTTGGTCATAATTGTTCTTCCAAGGAGTAAGTAATTTCATGGCTGCAGTCACCATCTGCAGTGATTTTGGAGCCCCCCCAAAAAAGTCTGACACTGTTTCCACTGTTTCCCCATCTATTTCCCATGAAGTGATGGGACCAGATGCCATGAACTTAGTTTTCTGAATGTTGAGCTTTAAGCCAACTTTTTCACTCTCTTCTTTCACTTTCACCAAGAGGCTCTTAGTTCTTCTTCACTTTCTGCCATAAGGGTGGTGTCATCTGCATATCTGAAGTTATTAATATTTCTCCCGGCAATCTTGACTCCAGCTTGTGCTTCCTCCAGCCCAGTGTTTCTCGTAATGTACTCTGCATAGAAGTTAAGTAAGCAGGGTGACAATATACAGCCTTGACGTACTCCTTTCCCAATTTGGAACCAATCTGTTGTTCCATGTCCACTTCTAACTATTGCTTCCTGACCTGCATACAGACTTCTCAGAAGGCAGGTCAGGTGGTCTGGTATTCCCATCTCTTTCAGAATTTTCCACAGTTTGTTGTGATCCACACAGTCAAAGGCTTTGGCATAGTCAATAAAGCAGAAATAGATGTTTTTCTGGAACTCTTGCTTTTTTGATGATCCAGTGGATGTCGACAATTTGATCTCTGGTTCCTCTGCCTTTTCTAAATCCACCTTGAACATCTGGAAGTTCATGGTTCATGTATTGCTGAAGCCTGGCTTGGAGAACTTTGAGATTTACTTTGCTAGCGTGTGAGATAAGTGCAGCTGTGCGGTAGTTTGAGCATTCTTTGGCATTCATTGCTTTCTGAAATGAAAGAGACATAAGCAGGAGTGTGGTATGGAATTTCTCAGAAGTTCTGTAATAGGAAGAAATTGCACCTGCTCCCAATAAGTCTCATTGGCTGGAACTTAGTTGAATGGCCACACCACACCGTAAAGGCATTCAGCTGGGTATCAGTTCCCAGCTAAAATCTGGGGCTCAGTTCATTGGAAAGAGAAGAAGATGCACACTTGTTGGGCAGCCAGTGATCTCTGTTGCAAATTGGACTGTACCTTTCTCATCCTTGACTTGTTTGAAAAAGAAAGCAATGATCCAAGTGAGTGGAAGAATGTTGCACTTGGTGAAAATATTTAATACAACTTGTCTTCTGAATCTCAGGCTCCAAGATTTTAGAGACACCAAATGAAAAGCTTATGGCCCTAGTGTCTTGTGCATTAGCCTGTATATGTATAAAAAATAAAAAATATATTTATGCTTATTTAGTTAGGGTGCTAACATTTGAATAGGTACTTTTCTGTTTAGAAAATTTAACAATTATTTATAATTGTCATAAGTATATTTTTCAGATTCAGTGATTTAACCTTATTGTGAAATATAGCACACCAATAGGAAAAATGTATAAAGTATAATATAATTTATTTTTTGAGTTTTTTAAAAAATGTAGATCATTTTTAAAGTCTTCATTGAATTTGTTTCAATATTGCTTCTGTTTTATGTTTTGGTTTTTTGGCCATGAGGCATGTAGGATCTTAATTCCCCAACCAGGGATGGAACCCACATCTCCTGCACTGGAAAGTGAGGTTTTAACCACTGGACCATCAGGGAAATCCGACTTATTTTTTAAATAAAGCTTTTGACTGCTTCATTATTTAACTTGACTTTCTCAATAGTTCTATGAGGACAGAAGGGGAGCCATCCATATTGTTACCCACGTTTGTTAAGAGAGAAACTAGGACAGATCATTTTCCCAAGTTCAAAGTCAGTGGTGGATGCAGGACTTGAGCCCATGTTCTGCCCCCAGAGCCTGTGATGATCTGATTCACATTTTGCACTTATCTGATTTAGCATTTATCCAATGCTGCCTCTCTCAGAGGCTGTAGAGATCCTGTGAAATTTGGCAGAGACAGAAAGAGGTTGAGTATAAAGTTCTGAAAAGTGATTGGTAAGTAAAAATGAACAGAAAGGAGTGGTAGCTGCTGTAGGTGTTTAAACATAAGCGATCCTGAGAGCTATGGAGTAAATGCGGCATGAATTACCCTTCGAGATAAACAGTGTCTAGTGGAAGGGACGTGAGAAACCACTCTCATAGATTTAAGATTTTACTATAAATGAAATAAAGAGGGGGGAAAAAAGGACACATCCTTGGCAACCGTTCCTCCTTGCCACTATTTTTGGTTCCCTGTCCAAAGAAAGTTCTCAAGATTTCCTTGTAAGGACAAAAGAAAAAAAATCACGACGTGACCCCCTGACCTGAGCAGAAACAACCATGAGTGAATGTTCTCTTCTCCAGAGGTTGGAAAGAATTGGTTGCAGACTGGAAAATCTCCCCACCCACCCACAAAGGGCATAAACTGACAAAATCGCTTCAACAGTCTCGAAACATGGTCTCTTGGAATCATCATGCTCTCCATTTCAGATATGGAAAGCCCCCCAGGGTTTGCAGACAGGGAGCCCTAAGATGGAGGCTGCCTTTTCTTCCTTAAGTAGACATTGGATCTGAGCCCTTAGGAGAGATGTTTGATTATATGTATTTCTCATAAATGCTTTCATTTGTGGAATGCCTTCTAGTTGGTGGAAAGAAACGATAAGGAGAATGTCTTGCTCCCATGTATTTGGAGCTGGGTTCTATTCTGTGAACAAGTTGCTGAGCAATAGAAATACAGAGTAATTCTTCTCCCGCAAAGGAATGTTCAGTGAACCCAGCTTGTTTATTTATTAAACACACAAATAATGTTTATCAGAGTGCCAGATGAGCACTGGACAAATGCTAACTCATTTCATGCTCCTAACAACCCTCTGAGGGAGGTATTGTTTTACTGGTGAGGAAACTGAGGCACACAAAGTTTAATCAACTGGCCCAAGGTCATAGAACTTGTCAGTGGGCACAGGACTATGCCCTGGAACCCACAAACGCTCCCATCTTCCTGTTTACTGAAGTCCAGGAAAAACATCTATTTGAAGATAGAAGAACTTGGGAGCAAAGTTTATTGTAAGATGTTTATCAAATCCAGTGCCCTGTACTGTTGTTGTTCAGTTGCTTGGTCATGTCCGACAGCAGCTCCATGGATTGCAGCACGCCAGGCTTCCCTGTCCTTCACCATCTCCTGGAGCTTGTCCAAACTCATGTCCATTGAGTCGGTGATGCCATCCAACCATCTTGTCCTCTGTTGTCCCCTTCTCCTCTTGCCTTCAATCTTTTCCAGCATCAGGATCTTTTCCAATGAGCTGGCTCTTTGCATCAGGTGGCCAAAGTATTGGAGCTTCAGCTTTAGCATCAGTCCTTCCAGTGAATATTCGGCACTGATTTCATTTAGGATGGACTGGTTTGATCTCCTTGCTGTCCAGGAGACTCTCAAGAGTCTTCTCCAACATCACAGTTCAAAAACATAAATTCTTTGGTGCTCAGCTTTCTTTATAGTCCAACTCTCACATCCATATATAAGTAATGGAAAAACCATAGCTTTAACTATACGGATCTTTGTTGGCAAAGTAATGTCCCTGGTTTTTCATATGCTGTCTAGGTTTGTCATAGCTTTTCTGCCAAGGAGCAAGCAAGCATCTTTTAATTTTATGGTTGCAGTCACCATCTGAAGTGATTTCGGAGCACAAGAAAATAAAGACGGTCACTGTTTCCATTGTTTCCCTGTCTATTTGCATGAGGGAACAAATTTTTATTTTTTTAACCATTGAGCCATGAAGGGAAGCCCCAGAAGTTCTCTGAACCCCTTCAATTAAAGTTTTTATAGAAGCTTCATCACTAAAAAGGTTTTCACCAAAAAGAGGAGGTTTTCACTGAAAAGAAAACTCCATCTCTCTCTCTCTTGCTACTGCTTCTGTTGCCTAACATGGGTTTTTTTCCCCACACTGATCATAAGGCAAGGTGTGGGGGAAGCACAGAGCTTCTGTGACCTCTCTAGGTGCCCTATTCTCCACGTCATCAACACAGAGGTTCTCTTTGTTTTGCATTCAGTCATTAAGTCCTATTCGACTCTTTGTGGCCCATGGACTATAGCCTGCCAGGCTCCTCTGTCCATGGGATTTCCCAGACAAGAATCATGGAGTGGGTTGCCATTTCCTTCTCCAGGGGTTCTTCCTGACCCAAGGATTGAACCCACATCTGATACATCTCCTATATTGGCAGGCAGATTTTTTTTTTTTTTTAACCACTGAGCCATCAGGGAAGCCCCAGAAGTTCTCTGAACCCCTTCAGTTAAGGTTTTTATGGAGGCTTCATTACATAGGTGTGATTGATTAGATCGTTGGCCATTGGTGATTAACTCAGATTCCAGCAGCTTCCACCCCCCTCTACCCACTCTTTCTGGAGACAGGGTCAGGAGGGGAGGGGCATGCTGAAAATTCCAGCCCTCTAAGGAAACCAGTCTTCTACCCACCTCCCCTATCCTTAGGGGCTATGCAAAAGTCAGGTCATTAACATAGACACCGGTGTGGTGGTCAGGGGCTATATAACAAAAGATGCTCCTCCCACCTTATTGCTCTGGATCTGTTTTGGGAAACAGGGATGAAGAACAAAATATAGTCTTCTTATTCGATCACAATATTACCATGGCGGAGTATTCAATTAGTGGTTTTTGGAAGGAAGGAAGAGAGGGAAAGAAAGTAGAAAGGAGGGAGGGCAGGCAGGTGGCAGCATCTTTGGATACCAGGAAGAGAACACTGGTTTGAGCATTATTTCAAAAAAAGAAAAAATGGTGCTACTGAAGATGAAGCTATATCTAATCTTCTTTCCTCATCTCTTTCATGAAGATCATCACGGATAACTTGCATTTGTTTGTCTGATATAAAGAAAGAAAGTGAAGTCGCTCAGTCATGTCCGACCCTTTGCGGACTGTAGTGCCTACCAGGTTCCTCCGTCCGTGGGATTCTCCAGGCAAGAGTACTGGAGTGGGCTGGCATTTCCTTCTCCAGGAGATCTTCCAGACCCAGAGATTGAACCTAGGTCTCCCGCATTGTAGGCAGACGCTTAACCATTTGAGCCACCAGGGAAGTCCTTGTTTGATATAAATATACATCAAATCAGATAATACCTGTGGTGTAAGTACTTTATAAAAAAACAGACGGATATGTACATCAAGCTTTGTTGAAATTATTATGACCAGACCAGCTCACTTGTTTTTATTTTCAATTTTTCTTTACGCCACCCTTCATTTGACTTTGGGTGAAAAAAGAAGACTCAAGGAAAAAAAAAATCTCATGTTCTCCAAAAGTCATTAAAACTAGCTACTAATCTTTTTCCCTTTGGCTGAACATTCCAAATATGACACCACTTCCCCAAATGCAAAACATTCATTATTTTAATGATACTTTTATACAGGAAACACTTTCTGAATGGCATTCATCCAAATTCTTAAAGTACACTAATCTTCAAGGCTTGAAAGTGTTTTACTGGCTTGCAAACTCTTAAACTTTCTGTTTATCATGAAAATAAGGATGACACACCTTATGATTATCTGCTGTCTCCACTGCAAGAGTGTTATCTACATGAAGCTTTATTCTTCTGTGCCCCTTCCAAACCAGTCAGTTCTCACTTAATCACGGACACATCCCCTTTGAGGCGTCATCTGTCTCTACCTGGGAGGGTTTCAATTACGGACTTTAGGGGCACATCTCAGGAAGTCTAGGACCAGAGGAGGGACTGTCTGGATCTCTGAAAGGGTATAAGCTTTCTATGGAGTCTAGGTTCAAAGTTAAATGTAACTTTTGAGCTTAACTCTTTTCGTGTGTTTCACCCACATTTCTCTCTGTCCTCTCAGTGTGGATAATTGAGATTTGCTGGTGCTGCTGCTGCTGCTAAGTCACTTCAGTCGTGTCCGACTCTGTGTGACCCCATAGATGGCAGCCCACCAGGCTCCCCCATCCCTGGGATTCTCCAGGCAAGAATACTGGAGTGGGTTGCCATTTCCTTCTCCAATGCCTCAAAGAGAAAAGTGAAAGTGAAGTCACTCAGTCTGTCCGACTGTTAGCGACCCCATGGACTGCAGCCCACCAGGCTACTCCGTCCATTGTATTTTCCAGGCAAGAGTACTGGGGTGGGGTGCCATTGCCTTCCCCGATTTAGCCACATTTTAAATCCCTCCTTCCCTGTTCGTTCCAACCAGAATTCCACCCCTACAATTTCACTGAAACAGCTCTTAGTTGTCCAAGTCACTAGATATGTTTTAGAGCCTGGGAATACAGAGACAAACAATCAGGCCTTGAGTTTGAAGATGTTGTTGACTCTGGACTAGAGACATGGGTAAACAAACAGTGGAAGACACAGTAAGGGCTTTGGCAGGTGTTTGGGAACAGAGTGGACATCAACTGACCTGTCTGTGGTGGTTGAGGTGGGTGGGCAAGTTCTCTCGACATTTTATGTTCTTTTGGTTTCTAGAATAATGCCCCTTGGTTTCTGTCTCTCTGATTACTGTGTCAGTCTTTTCACAGTTCTGCTTCCTCTATTCATCCCCTACATATTAGTATTACTCAGGTGTCCAGACCAAGGCTCCTGTTCTTATCCCTTGGGCTTTCTTAGGACAATCTTATCCATAGTTTTGACTTCTGCCCCAATAAGTTGGTGACACCCACATTTCTGTTTTCCATCTCTCCTTTTGGCTCCAAATTTACTTGTCTGTGTGTTCACCTAGATCTCCCACAGGCATCTCAAACCCAACACATCCCAGTCTGAACCCATCATCACAAACCTTCTCTCCTCTGTTGCCTATTTCAGTGAATGGCACCACCATCCAACCCTCCCAGTTACAAACCCGGGAGTCATCTTGAGTCACACAATCACCAGGTCCCATTGGTCCTGCCTCCTTGCTGCCAGGTGGGCTGTGCTACATGCCTGTCGCACTGTCCACAGAATCAGAGTCCTGCTCCATACAGCCTTCTGGGACTGACACTCAGGTGTCTCCTTCAGCTGTTTCCCCGATAACTGGGCCTCACCCGGTGACACTCCTCAGCGAGAAGCATTTCCATTTTGGATGGTAATATGATTAGACAGGCAATGGTGACCTGCTCTTGTGGGAGGAGAGTGGCTCCTACTCTCTGGCGCTGTAATCTTTCTCTGATATCTGTTCTTAAATGCCCTGTTATTAGCAGCCAAGTCATAAAATGGAAAAATAAATCTTAATCTCTTCCTTAAGAGGAATGAGGAAAGTATTATTGAAATGGAAAACAGGATAGAGGAATAGCTTCAGATTGTTTCCGATGTTTGGGAAATTCCGACCAGGGCAGAGTAGAGGATATTTGTATCATTTTTTTTACATTTAAAAAAGTTTAAAAATAAACAATGACTGTAAGATTTTGAAAGAAATTTCTTTGCAGAGACCAGAAAGACTGGGCCTCCTGTAGTGTTATTTAGAAACCTGAATCCTTGATGACAGTGTGTGGTTGAAAAAAGGGAAACTATGTTTGCAAAGATACTACTTCTCATTGTGTTTGGATCTGAGTTAGTTATAGGACGTTTTCATTGTTACGCATTGCAAAATTGACATAGAGAAAAACTAGACCCGGGGGTTAAATAATTTTCTCTAATGAACAAATAATTCCAAACAATTTATATAATGATGAATCAGATGAACAGTTAATTTACCATTTGAGTGAGCAAATTCTGGTCCCTAAAACAAATATATTCTATAGATTAAATAAACAGTTCCCTGTTTTACATGCTTTGAGATTTAAGTTTACATTCCAGAAATTTTGTATTTAATGTTTAGGACCATCCTAGGTGGGAAAACCCTTTAAGAATTTATGAATATTTTAGGAAACTTCTCGTTTCTTAGGAAACATAGCAGTGGTCATAGCTCATACCATTCAAATATAAAATAAACACAAATAAGAAACCCCTTGTTTCTTTTTAGGAAACATAGCAATGTGTCATGGCGCATGTAATTTTCCCTCTGATTTCTTTGTTCTTTCACCTGCTGAGATTACAGGAATGAACAGTTGTTCAGACCACCTGTCTATTAATGACTAGTACTTGACACAATAGGATTTTGCCCCCAAGACATCCAACTGATGCTAACCTATAATTTCTTTCCATTTTAGACAAGACAGAATCAAAGTGTTTATGTCTTTATTTTATCATCACTGTATTTAATCAGTTGTTGTATTTGAAAGTTATATCTTTTCCCACTACAAAAATGATCCTTCCTCCTTTTGTTTCTTCCTTTTTTCTTCCATTTCTCCCTTCTGCCCTCCCTTCATTCCTTCTTTCTGTCTTCAACAACTATTATCTGAGCCCCTCATCTGTCCTACATTGGATGTTGGAGATGAAAGAATAGTTCAGACACAGATTCTCACAGAGGAGGCTAGTGTAGTGGAGAAAGCAGATGTGCAAAGAGAAAGTCATAAAAGAAGTAAGTGCAACGATCAAGACACATACAAGGAACACAAACAAAAGCCAGAATAAAGGGTAGCTGGGACTTCTCCGGTGGTCTGGTGGGGAAGAATCTGCCTCCCAGTGTAGCGGATGAGGGTTCAGTCTCTGATCAGGAAACTAAGATCCCATATGTCGTGGGGGCAACTAAGGGCCCACGACAAAGAGCCCACATGTCACAACAAAGATCAGACACAGTCAAATACGGTAATTAATTAATTGATTGATTAAAAAATAAAATAAAGGAAAGTTGAGGATCCATCAGGAACTGCCTCCCAGCAATGTGAACCTGAGCAGGTAAAGGAGGTTTGTGTGTAAGAGAGAAAAGAACTCAAGGCTTTCTGGTTAGTGAGCCTGGGACAAGCAAAGAACAGAAATCTGAAATCAAAGAGTAAGGTCAGAGAAGAAAACCAGGTCATCATATCTAGAGTGTGAATTGTGAGGCAGGAAAGAAACAGAAGAGGTTAGGAAATCGTTCAGGTGCCAAATTATGGAGACATATTAAAGAGCTTGGATTTGACTCAATCAGAGTAGGATAGACTTGTGGGATCTAAGACTGCAGACAGAAAACAATGAAGAGATGATCACATTTGTTCAGGAAAGGTAAGAAAATGTGAGGTCCCAAACTAGAGTGGTGAGGAGGGAAGAGAGCCCAGAAATATGTAGAAAGTAAAACTGGCAAATGTAAATGATTGTTGAACACTAGGGAAAGGAAGTCCATGGGTGGAATCTAACTGCTAGGTTTCTAGTTTGTGTGATGAAATAAAGGGTGTGCTATCAGCTAAGGCAGGGGGCAGGGGGAGGCAGATACACTGGTTTAGAAGGAAGCATAGTGAGCTGTATTTTGGACATGTTGAGCTCGAAATGTCAGTGGGGTATGAGGTATAGATGTGTTCAAAGGTGGTTGGGTATATAAGCCTGGAGTTTGAGCGAAAGATCTGAAGATTTAGATTTTTGAGTGATTGGCATGTATGTAGTATTTAACACCCCAAAATATAATAAAATCATCAGTGACTGCTCTGGGAAAGTATGGAAGATAAGAGAAGCAGTTGGATAAGGGAAGAGACCTTAGAGAGAGCAACATCTGAAGGATTGCTAGAGCAAAAGAATGCCCACAAAGAGGACAGGAAGTAATGGTCAGAGGAGCATGAAAGCAACTGAAGGAGGCATCATCATGGACAGTACAGGAGGGAACTGTCTCAAGGAGGATGGGAACCAGACTCTACGATGGAGGGATTTCCCTGCGGGTCCAGTGGTTAAGAATCCACCTTGCTATTCAGAGGACTCCGGTTTGATCCCGGGCCAGAGAACTAAGGTCCCACATACCTCAGAGCAACAAAGCCAGTGCCTCAACTAGAGAGCCCATGGGACACAGCAAAAGACCCTGCAACTAGGGCCCGAGGCAGCCAAAGAAATAAATATTTTTAAAAAACGTAAATGGACTAAATTAAAAAAAGAAGACTATACAATAGAGGAGAGGCCCGTAAGGTTTTGACAGTTAGAACTTCACTGGAGAGAGAGGGAGAGAGTTCGAGAAGGGGATGAAGAGAGAGGTGGGAGAGAGGTTTGAGAGGGAAGGGACATACGTATACCTATGGCTGATTCACGTTGATGTATGGCAGAAACCATCACAACATTGTAAAGTAGCTATCCTCCAGTTGAAAATAAAATAAAAAACCAAGTAAAAAAGTTAAATTAAAAAAGAAGAGTAGAGGAAACAGAAGTCACACCAAAATGCCTTGGGGGGAAACAGGAGCTGACACTTAGAATCATATCCACTGATTGTAGGGAGTTTGGATGAGAGACAGAAGAGAGAGAGATTTAATAGTAGTCAGAGGGGAACTTGGAGTGGAGAGAGATATTTGAGGAACTGGTGTGGTGGAAATGAATTTCTGAGAGAACTACTTTGTAGAGAGAGTAGAATGTTGCAACTTAAGATTTCTGATATGAAAACAGTTCTAGGTGATAGTAGGATTCAGGGTGTGGCCCTAGGAATATATCGATCATTAAAGTTAAAGATATCAGTAAGTGAAAAAGTATAGGACTGTCTAAGCAAGGACATTGTATCTGCAATGTACATACAAGTGTCCCAGGTTCATGAGAGAATCTGAATGTAATAGGAACCTGTGAACCAGACTCCAAAAAGACTTTAATGATGGTAATTGCATCTCTTAATCAGGTGATGTGTTTCTAGGGGCTGCTGTAAGTTCTTTGTATATATTTAAACCCTGTGGGACTGGTGTTGGGGAGAGGAAAGGCTTCTCCGAAGAATTAGCACTTGAGCTGTGTCCTCGATAAAGACCAGAAATCAGTCACAGGAAGATCCCAGGGAATAGTATTTCAGACAGAGGGAGCAGCAAGTTTAAGAACTTCAAGGTGAAAATCATCTTGATATGTCTAAGAGACACAAATGAAACCAGTGGATGAATGAGATAAGACTGGAAAGGTAGGAA
>SJYX01016967.1:242778-256864 GCA_006410675.1 Oreotragus oreotragus
CCAGTGGATCTTCCCAACCTAGGGATCGAACCTAGTCTCTTGCGTCTCCTACATGGGCAGGCAGATTCTTTACCACTTAACACCACCTGGAAAGCAACATATACACACTACTATATAAAAAATAGATTAACAACAATCTATTGTATAGATTTTTGGATCTAACAATGTATAGCACAGGGAACTGTATTCAATATCTTTAATAACCTATAACAGGAAAAATCTGACAAAGAACACACACACACTATATATATGCACATATATATGTGTATGTTTAACTGCATCACTTTTATGTACATGTGAAATGAACACAGAATTGTAAATTCTATTTTAAAAATTCAGATTAAAAAAGAAAAAAGACTTTACTGGGTTTCCCTGGTGGCTCAGTGGTAAAGAATCCACCTGTCAATGCAGGAGACATGTTTGATCCCTGATCCAGGAAGATCCCACATGTTGTGGAGCAACTGAGCCTCTGTGCCACAACTATTGAGCCTGTGTTCTGGAGCCCAGGAGCTGCAACTATTGAAGCTCATGAGCCTAGAGCCTGTGGTCTGTAACAGGAGAAACCACAGCAATGAGAAGCCCTAGCACGGCAACTGAAATGAGTGTGCTTACTCGTTCAGTCATGTCCGACTCTTTGCGACCCCACGGACTGTAGCCCTCCAGGCTCCTCTGTCCCTGGAGATTCTCCAGGCAAGAATACTGGAGCAGGTTGCCGTGCCTTCCTCCAGGGGATCTTCCAACCCAGGGATCAAACCAAGGTCTCCTATATTGCACAAGGATTCTTTACCAGCTGAGCCACCAGGGAAGCCCAAGAATACTAGAGTGGGTAGCCTATCCTTTCTCCAGTGGATCTTCCCAATGCAGGAATCAAACAGGGGTCTCCTGCATTGTAGGTGGATTTTTTTTTTTTTTACCAGCTGAGCTGCCCAGGAAGCCCCAGCATTTCATTGCTGGACCGAGCAATGAAGACTCCGCACAGCCAAAAATAAATAAATTAATTTATTTAAAAAAAAACAACAAACAAAACTTTGCTGATTAAAGGTTTAAAAAAAAAAAAAAGAATTTGAAAAACAGCCCAATGGAAGGCACATATAAAAAGTCAGGAAGTTCTGCCACGGACTTTATGGAAAACAAGGTGAATAGACTAGTTCTAGGATTCTTTTTGAGAAGAGGATGCCTGATGGATTTCTGTTTGAACTGAGTTTACCGAGAAAAGGAGTTCATGTAAAACCGTCCTCACATTGTGTGAAATCAGCATCTGAAGATGCAGTGAAAACCTTGCCACTCTTCTCTCTCTCCGGGACCGGATACCTCCAGCCCACGCATGGCAGAACTGCCTCCCTCCGGATGCAAGGCTCAGCTGGTGTGGGAGACTGTGTTCGTTTCATGTCACCTGGAAAGAGAGCAGTCAGACAAGGGAGACTCTCTGGAGACTTCTTTTTCTGTCTTTGTTTTGACTATGCGTGTTGAACACAAAGCANACCACAGCTTTCTTATCCATTCGTCTGCTGATGGACATCTAGGTTGCTTCCATGTCCTGGCTGTTGTAAGCTGGGCTTTCAGGGTAGCTCAGTGGTAAAGAATCTGCCTGCCATTACAGGAGACACAGGTTCAATTCCTAGGTCATGTAGATCCCCTGGAGAAGGACATGGCAACCCACTCTAGTATTCTTGCCTGGAGAATCCCATGGGCAGAGGAGGCTGGTGGGCTACAGTCCAGAGGTTGAAAAGTGTCAGACATGACTTAGCAACTAAATAACAAAACAAATATCTATAAGCCACTGCATCTGTGGGAATTTGTTATAGCAGTGATAGAAAACAAATATGCTTTATACACTTTAGAACCCCTGACAGGCTGATTAAACTCCAGATTGTTGGGGCTCATTGCCCAAAGCTTCTGACTCAGTAGGTCTTGATTGATTGAGGCCTGAGAGTTCCAATTTCTAATAAGTTTCTAGTAAGCAGATGCTGGTACTGGTGGACACTTTGACAACGTCTGCTTTATCTCACTGAAGCCCTAAACTGCAGCAGGTTATTCAGCTTTGAAAATGTCCCATTTTACTTATTCATACCCTTTAGTTTGAGAAATTCAAGAGTGAAAAGAGGACTTGAATGTATGAAGATAATGAAGCAATGATCACACTAAGCATGCACACAAGTTTGTAAAAGTCAGTTTCATTCCCTGTGGCATGAGTTTGGGGATAAGTCAGTATCAGAGAGATCAGCAGGGGCCTGTGCAAGAATGTAACTAGACAGCTCAACTAGAAAAAAACCCAACAACCCAACTGAAAAATGGGCAGAAGACCTAAATGTCTTCTTTAAAGAAGATATACAGATGATCAGTAGGCACAAGAAAAGATGCTAAGCATCTCTAGTTATCAGAGAAAGGCACATCAAAGCTACAACGAGGTACCGCCTCACACTGGTCAGAATGTCCATCATTAAAATGTCTACAAATAACAAATCCTGGAGAAGGTGTGGAGAAAAGAGAACCTTCCTACACTGTTGGTGGGAATGTAAGTTGGTGCAGTCACTATGAAGAACAGTATGGAGGTTCTTCAGGAAACTAAAAATAGAATTACCATATGACCCAGCAATCCCACTCCTGGGCATATATCCAGACAAAACTACAATTAAAAAAAACACATGCACCCTTATGTTCATAGCAGCACAATTCACAATAGCCAAGACACGGAAACAGCCTACGTGTCAATCGACAGGTGAGTAGATACAGATGTGGCACATATATACAACAGAATACTACTCAGCCGCAAAAACACAAAATAGTGCCATTTGAAGCAACGTGGAAGCAACTAGAGATTCTCATACTAAGTGAAGTAAGTTAGAAAGAGAAAGACAAATGCCATACGCTATCACTTGATGTGGAATCTAAAATACGGCACAAATGAATCTACCTATGAAACAGGAACAGACGTGCAGATATATAAACAGACTTGTGCTTGCCAAGGAGGAGGCAGGGTGGGGTAGGGATGGATTGGGAGTTTGAGGTCAGAGGATGCAATTATTATGTATAGAATGGATAAACAACAGAGTCTTATCGTGTAGCAACATCCTGGGATACATTATAATAGAAAAGAATTTTTAAAAGAATATATATATGTATATAATGGAGTCACTTTGCTATACTGCAGAAATTAGCACCTGGTAAATCAACTATATTTCAATAAAAATTAAATTAAAAAAAAAGAACATAATTAAGGGTAACTGCACTGATCTGTGTCATGTTCTTTGTGGTACGGAGCTGGACTCCACAACCCCATCACTCAGCATGACCTTAATCCCCAGCATGGATGGAGCCCAGTGAGTCTAGAATGACAACATTGATCTTGATTTTCCCCTGAGCTCAGGCCTTACGGTTTTCTCAGGTTTCACTACATGTCTGCTATTGCACAAGTCCTTCAGCTTTTCTCATTCTCAGTGGACCTTTTAAAACTCAAAAATATTAATAGTTCTATATGCTGAATGGAGTCTCCAAACCAAAGCCAGGTTGGTTGACAAGGGTGACTGAAGAGGTTTCTTACAGTCACTGGGCATCCTCACCTCACTTTGAGAGCAGGGGCTTGGCAAGAATGGACAACTGTACTCTGGGTTATTTTTCAAAGCACATTCACATCTTTTATCTCATCCTGTCACAAACATTAATGACAAAAGTCAGGAAGGGAATACAGGCTTCCTGATCTTTAGCCCCATGTTCTGTACTGCTTATGCTGCTGTGACATTTTATCTCTGCCTCTAAATCAATGTCCAAAATGCTGCTGTATCTATAGGGAACACAGAGCTACAGAGAGAGAGAGAGAGGCAGAGGCAAAGAAAGAGAGAGAGAAAAGGATGCACACTACACACACAGAAAGAGAGAGGGAGACAGATACAGAGAGAAGGAAAGAAAGAGAAATAGAGACAGAGAGGGAGAGGCAGACAGGAAAAGAAGGGGAAAGAGGAAGGCAGAGAACAAAAGGAGTAAGAGAGGAGAAGGAAACAGAAAAGAGAAAAGAGAAAGAAAGTAGAAAAGAAGTAGATAGTGAAACTCCTCAAGAATTGGGAAACATAACCCTCCGTGTCTGTGAATGGGATTACAGGCATCCTTCGGCATCCATGGGGGACTGGATTCAGGACATTGCTCACTTCCACCCACACCCCTAACCTCCCACCCCTGCTGTCTGTCACTGCAAATACCCAAATCTATGGATGCTCCAGCCTCTTATAAACATACACACAAAAGCCTGGTTCTGCTGGCCCTGCACACTCACCTCCTCCTTTCCCTGCTTGGCAGGATCTGAGACAGCATGTTGGCAGCTTACCTGTGGTGTCTGCAGGCTGTACTGAGTCAGGCTGGGGGAAGGATGAGGCTAGGAAATGACCGGGACACTCTGACCATCCCTGGGTTCTCAGGAGTCCCATAAAGTCCTCGAGATCACTCTCAGATAAGACCAGAGGGAAACAGGAGAGAACAAAAGTTGGGAAAACAATCCTCCCCATTCTTTTTCAGTGTTGTCTTAACTATTAGAAGATTAAGGTCAAGAAATCTTTCCACAGGGAGTGTGGGTCAACGTAACACTACTTGAATGGTGGAATGACATTTTTCAGAGCATAAAATAAGACCAATTCTGAAGGCTTGCTGTAACAAAAGTCAGTCTGGCCAGGCTTGGGGTCTGGGAGGGGCGAAGGTGGGGAGGATGGCAAAGTGGGAATTACCATCTCATGTTATAGGTTGCCCTATTTGTTTTGACTCGGTGTTTGGAACCATCTCACTTTTTGCTTGACCCTTGTTTATACCACTCTTGTTCTCTCTGCCCACAAACTTGCCTCTTGAGGTCCCTAGACCCCTGGCACAGCAGCTGGTGCATTGCAGGTTCTCAGTAGGTGAGGGGTTGTGTAGAAGGCAAAGAGATTCTGCTCCTAGGAAGGGCTAATGCCAAGGGTGGAATGTGGGAGTTATGGGTAAATTGGATAGTTAGCCAACATGACTTTAAGGTGCCTCAAAACTCTGAACTTCTGTATTTCTGTATTACTTAGAAAACTTCAACAATACCAATATCTGCACTGGAAAAACATTTATTAAATATATATACTGCGGCTTCACAGGTGGCCCAGTGGTTGAGATTCCACCTTCCAATGCAGGGGACGAAGCTTTGATTCCTGGGAACTGGGATCCCTTATGCCATGGGGCAACTAAGCCTGTGCTCCACAACTATCTAGCCTATGTGCTCTGGAGTCCCTGCTCTCAACAAGAGAAGCCTGAGTGCCACACAAAGACCCAGGGCAACCAAAATTTAAAAAATAAATTAAAAATAACAAATAGAAATAATGAAACCTTTTAAAAAAGATTTATAGTAAATTTCGTTGTCAGAGGCTTATAAATAGCATTATTATTTGTCTTGAACATAAGGTCCCAATTTTCTATTTTCCTCTTTACTTAATTAGATACCATAAATCCTAATGACTCTTACTACTGTCATATCTTACTTTGCAAAATTGAAAGGGCACATTTTTAGAGTTCTGAAAGAAAGTTAGATTCTTCAAATGGAATGTATACAACAAAATATCAATGGCCTCTACCCAAGACTTCCCTGGTGGCTCAGATGGTAAAGAAAGTGAAAGTGAAAGGCACTCAGCCGTCTGTCCGACTCTTTGAGGACTGTAGTCCATGGAATTCTCTAGGCCAGAATACTGGAGTGGGTAACTTTCCCCTTCTCCAGGGGATCTTCCCAACCCAGGGATCGAACTCAGATCTCCCACATTGCAGGAGGATTCTTTACCAGCTGAGCCACAAGGGAAGCCCAAGAATACCAGAGTGGGTAGCCTATCCCTTCTCTAGCGGATCTTCCCAACCCAGGAATGGAACCAGGATCTCCTGCATTGCAGGCGGATTCTCTCAGTTGGTAAAGAATCCACCTGCAGTGCAGGAGACCTGGGTTCCATCCCTGGGCTGGGAAGATCCCCTGGAGAAGGGAATGGCAACCTACTTCAGTCTTCTTGCTTGGAGAATCCCCATGGACAGAGGAGCCTGGCGAGCTACAGTCTGTAGGGTCACAAAGAGTCAGACATGACTGAGCCACTAACACTCTCACTTTCAAGGTGTATATTATAAAGTATCAAAAGTTGTTTTTTTCCAAACTTTTCACAATATCGTTTATCAATTCATAAGCTCTGAGAGAGCATATAAACCTTAAATGCTTCTTGTGGTGACAGTGTTTGGTTGTAAGAAAAAGAAGGAAGAATAGCTGGCAGATCTACAGAGAAAAGAGTGATAAAAAGGGGAAAATAATATCACTGTGAAATAAAAATAAAATGAAAATATTTGACTTTGATCAACTATCAATGCTTTGTGGAAAACAAAAATCCAAAAATCCAGTGTTGCCAATTTTGCAAGATTTGCCAGCTTCTGTCTTCCTTGTTTTGGCTATGTTAGGTCTTCATAGTTTCGAGAGCTTTTCATAGCTTTGAGAGCTTTTCTCTGGTTGCGGGGGGCGGGGGCTACTCTCTAGTTGCGGCGCACGGGCGGCTCATTGCCCTGGCTTCTCTTGTTGTGCACCACAGGCTCTAGGGTATGAGGGCGTCAGTAGCTGCGGCTCCTGGGCTCTAGGGCACAGGCTTAATAGTATGGCACATGGGCTTAGTTGCTCCCCAGCATGTGGGATCTTCCTGAATCAGGGCTCGAACGTGTGTCTCCTGCATTAGCAGGCAGATTCTTTACCGCTGAGCCACCAGGGAAGCCCCAGCTTCTCTGTTCTTGAGGAAGAGAGCGAGGGACAACGACTCTTCTTACATCGCATGACGTCTTTGACTTAAGTGTGATTTCGTTTTTGGTGGGTCTGAACACATCCTTAAAGATATAGATAGTGTAAAGGACCTCCGACCCTGGACAAGTCTTTATAAATGTACACAAAGTCTTTTCTTGAAATTTCTTTATTCATTTCAAGTAAGAAGTTACATAAACTCAAGCTTCAGCTAATTTTTCAAAATCTACATTCAGCCATATTACCCAGCCACACTAAGGATGGCAAAATAACAACACTTATCTTCTTGGGCTCCAAAATCCCTGCAGACAGTGATTGCAGCCATGAAATTAAGACACTCCTTGGAAGAAAAGCTATGACAAACCTAGACAGTGTATTAAAAAGCAGAGACATCACTTTGCTGACAAAGGTCCATATATTCAAAGCTATGGCTTTCCCAATAGTCATGTATGGATCTGAGAGTTGGACCATAAAGAGGGCTGAATGCCAAAGAATTGATGTTTTAGAACCGTGGTGCTGGAGAAGACTCTTAAGAGTCCCTTAGGTAGCAAAGAGATCAAACCATTAGTCAGTCCTAAAGGAGATCAATCCTGAATGTTCATTGGAAAGACTGATGCTGAAGATGAAGCTCCAAAACTTTAGCCACCTGATGAGAAGAGCCAACTCATTGGAAAAGACCTTGATGCTGGGAAAGATTGAGGGCAGGAGAAGGAGGTGACAGAGGATGAGATGGTTGGATAGCATTATTGACTCAATGGACATGAGTTTGAGCAAAGTCTGGGAGATAGTGAAGGACAGGAAAGCCTGGAGTGCTGCAGTCCATGGGGTCGCAGAGTCGGACATGACTGAGCAACTGAGCAGGCACTCACGCTAAACAGTTTAGGGATGCTGCTGCTGCTAAGTCGCTTCAGTCGTGTCCAACTCTGTGCGACCCCACAGACGGCAACCCATTGGGCTCCGCCATCCCTGGGATTCTACAGGCAAGAACACTGGAGTGGGTTGCCATTTCCTTCTCCAATGCATGAAAGTGAAAAGTGAAAGAAGTCGCTCAGTCGTGTCTGACTCAGCAACCCCATGGACTGCAGCCTACCAGGCTCCTCTGTCCATGGGAGTTTCCAGGCAAGAGTACTGGAGTGGGATGCCATTGCAATTTAGGGATTAAAATAGCCTTTAAAATATTTCAGCTGGGTTTTTCTGTAGACATAGTATTGATAACTTCCCTTCACAGTTGCTTCAGTTCAAACTCAGTTTTCCTAACAGTATGTTTGAATGCTGATGGCAGTTTTCTAATGGAGAGGAGAAAACTGATGATTCGGGGTAGGGGAAGGGATGATTTCTGGAGAAATGTCCCTGAGAGGCAAGAAGGTGTGTGACTAATCCAGGGCTATCGACTCAGAGGGACCCTTGGACCCAGGTCAGTCTATAAAGTGTTTGTTGACAAGATAAGTGCAGAAGTTGAAAGTATACATTCTGAAATAGCAATCTGACAGAGTAATTTGATGCCCACTGACTCTAGTCATTTTAAAATGAGGCTTATAAAAAAGATGGGTTTTCCGTTACTTATGACTGATGTAATATTTCTTACTTTGCCATCACCGTTTCTGGGCTTCTTAACCCAAGTCTTAGACGGGTTATATCTAAAAAGACAACCGTTGTTGAACAAGGGAATTGCCCACAAATATACACATAAATATATTCATGCACATATATGCAAATGTATTCATACACATGTCACACACATCTGAAGATCACTTTCATCAGATGCCTGTAGTGATCCGTGACCCACGAAAGGCTGAAGCAGCCTTGTCCCGCATTGCCTTGGAAGAATGCTCTATCCTCTCCTTTGACTTGCCTTTGCGGATACTTTCTTTCCCAGGTTTCCAAGTCTTCAACTTAAGTGCCAGTTCCCAGTCCTACTTATCTGTGTGGCCCCAGCACTGATAGTCATTTAAGCACAGGTGTCTTTGGTTGTCTCTCCTTGCTCTGCCAAAAGGGAGCTTTGAGGTTGAACATCACAAGAAAACCAAGTTTCCCCCATGACAGCCAGGCTCCCTCCCACCCACAGTGGGGGAGGGGGCACTGGGAGAGCCCTTCTAAATCCTCAGGCTGTCACCCATCTTGGTCCTTGGGACACAATTCTTTTTGGCTTGGCTGCTCACCACACGATTCACTGTTTAAACAAATTCCAGAAAGCACATCAATTATTACTAATGAATTCCAAATCAAATCATCCAGAACTACAAAGGGCCGCCAGATGTTTAGGGCAAGGAGTAAAGAGCGGGTGGGAGGCGTGGGGAGAGAGAGAATTCTTTCCCACCACTCTATTAACTTGGATCTGAAAGCTATAATTTATCAGGCACCTGACATACAGAAGGATCACACACATTTTAAAATATTTCTTGGAGATTGTCCAAACATTAATTTTATTGTGGAATATTGCTTTGTATTGATGTTGTGTCTAGCAAAAACTTTTCAGACCTCTTTTTGCATTTAGGTCTAATTTTATCCTTACAGTGTCTGAGTGAAGAAGCAAGGGTATGATAAGTTCTTGTTTTTCCAGATAAGCAAATTACAGCAAAGGTTTTGGGGGGTTTGTTTTATAGTAGGACTTTGTTTAGAGACCAGATGTTCTGAGGATAGGATACTGCCATTTCCAAACAACCACTGATCTAATAGACATGAAAACTTTGCAAGGTATAAAGTCACGAGGGCTCACATGAAAGGCTCACAACAGGTTTCAAGATGTACCTGAATGAGCTATAACCAGAAATAGGAGTCAACTCTGCAGCGGTGAGTCTCAGATTCAAAGTTGGAAAGTGGGATGGCCATGGGCAGTTGAAGGTCCCTGAGGTTGGGGCCCCTGACATGCGGAGAGGGAGCAGAGGCTCTTTAAACACTAGGATGCCATCAGCAAAGACATGGGAAGGCTTCTCCCTGGTGCACCTAGGGTCAGCTGGCCAGCAGTAAAGCGCTCCTGAGCTGGTCCCTCTCTGAGCAGTTTAATTTCCTCCAGAAGCTTCTTCCATCATCAGGCTGATGTCAAGATTTCCAGTGGCATCTTTGGGTCTAAAACAAAACCCTTCAAATGGCTGTAATCAGTCTCCTGCAAAATATGGACGACTTTTGAAGTAGTTAATGGACTTCAGAGAGAGAAAGAGGGAATCGTGGTGTGTGAGACCAAAAAGGGAGATTTTTGCAGGTGAAGGACCTGGGACGCAGAGAGGATCAGAGATTCACCAAGGACCTCTACTTTCTTTCTGGATGTTGAGGTGATTGTTGTTTTATGAATTGCTTTCTTCTGCTTTAGTTTCATTTTTATGCTCATTCAAAAATACTTTTACCTCCAGTGGGTTTTGTGGGCTTCCCTGGTGGCTCAGATGGTAAAGAATCTACCTGCAATGCAGCAGACCTGGGTTCAATACCTGGGTAGGGAAGATCCCCTGGAGAAGGGAATGGCAACCCACTCCAGTATTCTTGCCTGGAGAATCCCATGGACAGAGGAGCCTGGCAGGGCTATAGTCCATAGGGTTGCAAAGAGTCGGACACGACTGAACAACTGACAAATTCACTTCCAGTGGGTATTACGTATATAAAACTCGTGGTCTCAAATGTTGGAATGAATAAGAACTAAGTTTTGGTTTTTGCCTTTTCTGCTACATATTAGTTCAAATAACCAAATTTTCTTTAAAGGTAGATTTCTTTCTTCCTCTTCTTCCCCTTCTGCCTGCTCCTCCTCCTCCTCTTCTCTTTACAATAACACATGTTAACTCTCTCAAGAAGTGTTCACAGTTATAGCATCGTGGAGAGAAAAGCCACAGTGGCTGTGCTTCGGTTTCTGCTGACAGGACTGCTGAACAAGGCTGGGTTTTTGTTCGCAAGTGCATTTCATGCCGCATTCCATCTCGACAATACATTTGATTTATCAACTCTAAAAATAAGACATGCTTTAGCGAAAAGATGTGGGCTTGATCAGGGTGAAAGTAATGAGATAAACAATCTCTTGCAATCACTAACATTCCAAAATCATTTTCCATGGTGACCATCAAGCCAAAAGCTACCAAAACCATTTTCTTTCATTTGCACTGTACATAACAATGCAAAACAAAAAAGAAAAGAAAAACCCTACTATTGAGTCAAGGATGTATTTGTTTTTTAACTCCAAGATCAACTTTCTAATCATCCATTTCTTTTAGAAACAATGGGCTGATCATATGGTTAGAACAACACCTTGCTTCTTTCTCTTCCTTCTCTCCTCTTCTTGACTAGGTTTTATTTTTATTTGTTAATTTTTAAAAGTTTTTGACTACACTGTGTGACTTGCAGAATCTTAGTTCCCCAGCCAGGGATCGAACATAGGAAAGTGCAAAGTCCTAACCACTGGGCCACCAGGAAATTCCCTTGACTGGATTTTAAATTAACTTTTACTTTAAAATAATACATAAACATGTTCATTAAAAATTTTAAGTTTTTAAGGCAAGTATTATATAATATTTCTTATTTGCAGAATCTAACAAAACACACAAATGAACTTATTTATAAAACTGAAATAGACCCATAGACATAGAAAATAAACTCATGGTTACTAAAGGGGAAAAGGCAATTAAAATAAATTAGGAGGTTGATATTAACACATACACACTACTGTCTATAAAATAGATAACCAACAAGGGCCTACCATATAGCACAGGGAAAAATTCTCAGTATCTCGTAATAATCTATAATGGAAGAGCGTACCTGAGACTAATGCTACAATGTAAATTAACTATATTTCAATCAAAATTGTAAAATAAATGTTTGCTTAAAGCTGAAAAAAATGTAAAAAATTTTAAAAGTGCTTAACATGTAGATTATTATTTTGAATTTTTAAAATAGAAGCATATCAAAGGGCAGAGAAAATTGTCTCTCCATCCAGTTCTCTTCTGACAAATATCATGACTTTCTTCATCTGTTGGTGCCAGTCGCCAAGTACCATGCCTGAAGTAACCAAAACCTGATGTTTTGGCAGAGTGATGGCTTTGAAGAACTGTGCCAAACCTTTTGAGAAACAGAAGTGCTGAGTGGAAGCCCCACCAGACCTTCTGAATCATCAAAACCTTGTGTTGCAGGCTGGCTGGAGTCAGGCTGGCTGGAGTAGTTGGAGTAGTCATTCAACAGACATTTACTGGGTGTCAACCCACGTGTCAGGAGTTGAATTTGAAAGACAAGGGAGATGCGGTCCCTGTCTTACAGGAGTATGCAGTCTCAGCCTCTTCCTCTGTGAAAGTGAACTGCGAGTTCCTAACCAGCAAGGCTGCTGCTGAAATTAAATGAGAGAGTTGTCAAGACTGGCAACCAGCACGTGATACTCCAAATGGGTAGCTATTTTTTGTTGTCATTATTCAGTCACTCTCTGGCCTCCAGATGACAGCCCAACACCCTGACATCTGGGGCTCAGAGTGGATTCCTGAATTCAGCGTGTATATACGTGTGTGTGAGTGTGTGCGTGCGTGCATGCATGTGGAGCATTGGGAAGAAAAAGACACATCAGTCTCTTCCAGAGATTCTCAGTCTTGGCCCTATTGGCATTTTAGACTGGATGAACCTTTGCTGGGGCGTCTTGAGCACTGGGGGGTGGTTAGCGGCATCCCCATCCTCTACTGACTAGACTCCAACAGCATTGCCCCCCACCCATCAATAGTTCCCATCAGAACTATTCCCAGACATTGCCTCTGGGAGGGGCAGAACCCACGCCGAAGCTGAGAACCACTGCTCTACCCAGTGGTCTTTAACCCCCCTCTTGTTGCCAGCCAAATACATCACAGAGAAGGGGATGATATTACCCTGTGTCGATTACTGTTGCATTGAAGTTTTCCAATGTGCTGACTCAAAACAGAGACCTGCTTCAAAGGACAGACCTTGTCAAGGTTATCTGCAGGCTTTCACTCACACTCTTAGCAGCACAATGCTCTTGACTTTTTGAGTCCAAAATGCTGCTCCGGAATATCTCACTCTCCAGGCTTCCTGACCCGGGCACACCTCTCTTTTCCTGCTCACAAGTCTGCTTTCTTCTCTGCATTTGTGCATGTGACATTGTGACTCTCTCGTCAAGCTCCCTTTCTCATTTTTCCCAAGCAGACACACTCTTGACCTTCCCCTGGTTCCTCAGGATGTCTCTGTTCTCACCCCCACCACAGCTGGAAGAGCCTCCCATATCCTTCCTGCCTGATCACCCCTGTCTCTTCCTTACGGATCCTTTTCCAGACCTCCGTAGGGACAGCTTTCCTAACTCTCTGTCTAGCATCTCTCTTCCCTCCAGCAACTTTCCCATGGGTCATATCTATCCACCTATCGATGAAACAGGCTCTGAAAAGAGCATCATTTGACATGCCTAATAGAATAACAGGCGATTTCATTAAAGAAGAGGAAACTTTCACTTCTCTCTGCCCTTATTCCTGAGTTGTATTTGCTTGGGTAGTTGTGAATTTCATAGTTGTCTCTAACATGTATCTTGGTCAAACATCTACTTGTTCTAGGCCTACTGATATTTCAAAAATGAAAGTCTATATGCTAGATGCCTGGTTGTTTACAAAGTCCAGTTAATATCAGGCATGAACCGCAGACTCAAACTCCAGAGCAATTTGCTCTCAACCTGTTCCTTGCCAGTTTTACTCTCCGCTTGTTCCAAATCAATGTTGTTTGCCAAACTCCTTTCTATTTCCTGGCATTTAGTTCTCCAGTTTATGACAGTTTCTTATAGACTTCAATTCTTGCGAAAAAGTTATAAGTAATTTTTAATGAGAGAAAAAACTTAAAAGAAAGGGATAGGGAGGAAGTAAAGGCATGGAAGTGGGTGGGGGAAAGACAGCTTTGGGGTGAATAAGGTGTATCTCATGCTGATGACTCACTCATATTAAAACATATTAAAGTTTTTAGGTTTATTAATACATTTCATTGAGCCAATAATATCCTCAAAGGCTACTTAGCATACTTTTGGGAAGAAGTTTGGGCACATCCTGTGCTTAATGAACCTAGTTACAAAAAAACTTTTCTCCATGTAATTGGATTGACTTTTTGACTTTTTCTTCTGTGTTAAGTATAGAACAGATTGATGAGCTTTCTTTTAAAAAAAAAAAAAAAAAATCCCTGGTGAGCAAATTTAGTGCCCTGGTTTTCTTTAGGTTATATCTGATGACTTTTTATTTTTTTCTCAATTTATTTATTGTTGCTTGAAGGAAAATTATTGTGTTGATTTCTGCCATATGTCAACATGGATCAGTCATAGGTATGCATATGTCCCCTCTCCCTTGAGCCTCCCTCCCACCCCATCCCACCCCCTGTCTCTTATACACA
>SJYX01016967.1:256964-279007 GCA_006410675.1 Oreotragus oreotragus
CCCCATCCCACCCCTCTAGGTTGTCACAGGGTCCCAGTGTGAGCTCCCTGAGTCAAACAGCAAATTCGCACTGACTGTCTGTTTTACATATGGTGGCAGGTACGTTTCCATGCTGCTCTCTCCTTCCGTCTCACGCTCTCCTTCCTGGCCCGTGACCTGGGCCCACAAGTCTGTTCCCTATGTCTGTGTCTCTGCTGCTGCCCTGTAAACAGATTCATCAGTACCATCTTTCTACTGATGACCTTTGAAATATTTGTTTATCTATTTGGCTGTGCTGGGTCTTAGTGTGGCATGTGGGATCTATTAATAGTTCACTGACCAGGGATGGAACCTGGGCCACCAGCACTGGGAGCACAGAGCCTTAGCTCCTGACCACCAGGGAAGTCCCTACAGCCAATGAGTTTTTTACGAGGCATTCAGTAGGTTCACCTATTTCCCCGATGACAATGGGATGAACAGTCACAGTTCTCTTCATGGAGTAGCTGGTTTTAGTCCTCTTAAAGCTGCACCCTTATTCTTCATATGTCCTCTATCACTAATCCCATTCATTACTGAAAATTCTCTGTTTTTTACTAAAATTTGTCCATTTTACCTGCAGGGATGCTTATTTTTGCCCACACCTATTTTTGTAGATAAAATTTAAAGGCTCTCACATGCTGGCTGCTATCTTGAGAAAGTTTAGTTCTGTACAAAGTAGTTCTTCTTCCTGTCCTCATAATCTTCAAAAATTCTGGAGTAAAAACTGACCTGGAAACCACCTTTTAGAAACAGGGCAAAGATGTGAGCTGAGGACTGACTCAGTCTAACATCGTCCCTCTCTTGATGCCTGTCATCTGAATTGGGTTTAAATTCCAGCTTCACCACTTTCTAGCTAGAGGATCTGAAGCAAAGTCACTTAATGCTTTTTAAATCTTGGTTTTCTCCTCTATGAAATGTATTGCATTGAATTTTCATGATGATTAGATGAGTTAATAAAGGTTGTTGTTTAGTTGCTATGTTGTGTCTGATTCTGCAACCCCATGGACTATATAGCCTGCCAGGTTCCTCTGTCCATGGAATTTCCCAGGCAAGAATATTAGAGTTGTTTGCCATTTCCTCCTCCAGGGGATCTTCCTGATCCAGAGACTGAAAACTCGTGTCTCTTGCATTGGCAGGTGGGTTCTTTACCACTCAGTCACCAAGGAAGCCTGTTAATAAAGGTAAAAGCGCTTAAAACAGTGTCTAGCACATAGGAAACACACAGGGGGCTTCCCTCGTGGCTCAGATAGTTAAGAATATACCTGCAATGCAGGAGACCTGGGTTCAGTCCCAGGGTTGGGAAGATCCCCTGGAGAAGGAAATGGCAACCCTTCCTAGTATTCTTGCCTGGGAAATCCCATGGACAGAGGAGCTTGGTGGGCTATAATTCATGGGGTCACAAAGAGTTGGACCATTTGAGCAACTAACACACACATACACACAGCACATAGTCAGTACTCAATGAATGTGAGCTTGGTTCTTCTATGGGATTGGGATCAGAGGATGGCATCTCTTAGGATAGGGTCAAGATGAGAGATAGAGTCAATATGCTGATCCTCACTGTTCTCCCAAAAGTAGAAGATACCAACTGCGAATAGTTTTGTGAAGCAATAAACATCACCATTTTCTCTTTTTTTTGGCCACACCATGTGGCATGTGGGATCTTAGTTCCCTGACCAGGAATTGAACTTGCACCCTCTGCACTGGAAACCCAGAATCGTAACTACTGGATTGCCAGGGAAGTCCCCAACACCACTTTTAAAAAGCGGATTACAAACAATACCATTAAAATATGGACAAACAACTTGAAGGCATTTCTTCAAAGAAGGTATACAATCAGCCCTGGAAAAACATGGGTTTGAACTGTGGAGTCTACTTATAGATGGATTTTTTTCAAAAATAAATAAATAAATGCCTACTATAGTACTACATGACCTGAGGCTGATTGAATCTGCATATGCAAAATCTCAGGGTCAACTGTACAAACGGCCAACCTACACACACAAAGACATTCAAAATCATTAAACATCAGGGAAAGGCAAATCGCAACCACAGTGAGACATCACTTCCCATTCACTAGGATGGCTATAACCAAACCAAAACAAAGAAGCAAACTAAAACCAACACTGACAAAAAGGGGAAATAACAGGTATCAGTGAGGCTGTGAAGGAACTGAGACATGGTGGGGCTGTAAAATGGTGCAGCTCCTGTGAAAAATGTTTTGGCAATTCCTCAACAAGTTAGCGGAGAAGGCAATGGCACCCCATTCCAGTACTCTTGCCTGGAGAATCCCACGGACGGAGGAGCCTGGTGGGCTGCAGTCCATGGGGTCACTAAGAGTCAGACATAGCTGAGCGACTTCACTTTCCCTTTTCACTTTCATGCATTGGAGAAGGAAGTGGCAACCCACTCCAGTATTCTTGCCTAGAGAATCCCATGGACGGAGAAGCCTGGTGGGCTGCTGTCTATGGGACTGCACAGAGTCAGCCATGACTGAAATGACTTAGCAGCAACAAGTTAGTGTAGAATTACCATATGATTCTATAATTCCACTCTCAAGGTATATACCCAAAAGAATTGAAAATAGGCATTCAAACAAATACACGTGTACATGTGTGTTCACAGCAGTGTTACTCACAATGGCCCAAACAGCCTAAATGTCCATCAATAGATGAATAGGCAAACAAAATACAGTGTCTCTATACAATGGAATATTATTCAATCATTATAAAAGAATGAACTATGCATACATACTTTTATACAACCTGGATGAAACCATGAAAATACTATGATATAGGAAAGAAACTAGACCCCTAAAAGTCTCGCATAGTATGATTCCATTTATAGGAAATACTCAGAATAGGTAAATCCACTGAGACAGAACGCAGGCTGGTAGTGGCCAGGAGCTAGAGGTAGGAAGATTTAGGAGTAATTGCTTAATCGGTACAGGGTTTCCTTTTGGGATTATGAAAATGTTTTGGAACTAGATAGAAGGAATGGTCTCACAATATCATGACTGTACTAAATACCACTACAGTCTAGCTTTTATTATCCCCATTAGAGCCTCAAATATTCTGGTGGTAACTAAATGTTGTCCTTTTTCTTCATCATCTGTCCAGCTGCATAAAACCAAACTGCGTTGAGTCTTGTGTTGAGTTAGCCAACAATTCAGTTGGCTGAATTGTTTGTGTTAAAGTGGTTGATTTTATGTTATGTGATTTTCACCTAAATTTTTAAAAACTGGAGTGAGCTACTCACTTGCCAGTGAGGGTGATTTTTATAGGGGATTTAATACTTCATTGAGATGGAAGATGTGTTTTCTAATGTATTTTAGTTAACATTAGAAAAGTTTGCAGAAATATTTTCTTTAAAAAGTGAAAATCCAAAACAAAACTGATAGTAAACTGTGGACTCTAAGCGACTTTGCTATTCTCTCTGCCCTGGCACAGCAGTGTATGTGGCCTCCCTTGCTGTGAGAGTGGTCATAGCATTGAAATCTTCCAACATGTCCTTAAGGTACGCATTGTAATAGACACATTGAGTGCTCTAATCCAGAAGGGAAACTAACTAGTGGGGAGAATTTGGTTGTGCATTTGTGAGCATGGGGCTTTCCACTCATTTCCCACTCACTTCATGCTGCCTTATTGGAATAGAACTGATTTCAGAACAATCATTAGCATCAGTAGAGGAAAGGATGAAGAAGACACGGCACCTGTATACAATGGACCATTAATTAGCTATGAAAAGAAACCAGGTGTGTCATCTGCAGAGATGTGGCTGGACCGAAAGTCTGTCAAACAGAATGAGATAAGTCAGAAGGAGAAAAACAAATATCCTGTATTAACGTGTATATACGGAATCTAGCAAAATGGTGCAGATGAACCTATTTGCAGGCAGGAGTAGAGATGCAGATGCAGAGAACAGATGTGTGGATGTGAGGAGGGAAGGGGGTGGATTGGGAGACTGGAATTAACATATATACGCACTATCATGCAGAAAATAGCTAGTGGGAACCTGCCGCATAGCACAGGGAGCTCAGCTTGGCGCTTCGTGATGACCTAAGCGGGTGGGATGGGGATGGAGTGGGAGGGAGGCCCAAGAGGGAGGGGATACATGCTTATATATAGCTGATTCACTTTGTTGTACAGGATAAACTAACACCACATTGTAAACCACCTATACCCCAATTAAAAAAAAAGAACAATTGTCAGCTAATCCAAATGCCCCTTTTGACTGCCAACATAGAACCTATGAAAGTTCAGTAAGATCTGCGGTTTTAACCACATAAAGCCTCCCACTGTCCGCAGGCCACACCGTATTTTCCACTATGTCCCACCTGCTCTTCATGGGTTGCTTCAGCTTAGCTGTCCTTGTTCACATTGAGACTTGCACTTTCCTATCTCCTATCTTTGGTTATTGTCCAGATTTTATGACTGCACTAAAGCCCAAATACTCCAGTGGTGACTAAATGTTCTTTTCTTTATTATTTGTCCAGCTCAATGAAACCAAATTACACTGAGTCTGGCTTTGATGCTAGTTGACTGGCTGCTTTCCAGATGATAATTATTGAAGAATTTGTCTTACTATTCGATATTAATTACTCTGTGTGGGCTTCAGTGGAAAAAATAGTCCAGAGATGGAATGTGACATTGGAAACAGGCCCAAATCCTGAATATTCTTCCCACCAGACCAGGGTGTGCTGAGCTTTTTAACCCTGGGAGGAATGATGGGACGCTCATGGTGCCTTTAGAAGACTTAAGAACCTAAAGAAAAAAATGGGAAGAGCATACAGAGAAGGACCAAAGACAGTGGATGGGTGTGGAGGGCACAGGAAGGCAATGACTCTTGGAACATCACATGAGCAATAAATACTTTACATGTATTTGTTGTTAGGAGGCATAATGGTTAACATGAACTTGGGGATCAGAACATTATGGGTTATAACTGAAGCCCTACTAGATACTTGCATAAAGGCAAGCTATCTAACCCCTTAGATCCCTAGTTTTCTCATATGTAAGATGAGGATAAAATTGACAATAACGTATTTTAAAGATTTTTTTGACTACACCCCATAGTATGTGGGATCTTAGTTCCCCGACCACGGATTGAACTCAAACCCCTTGAATTGAAAGGTGGAGCCTTAACCACTGAACTGCTGGGGAAGTCCCTAGCATATCTTTATTATGAGGAATGTTTCAGCTAATGTATGCAGGATCTCACCACATGGTAGGTTATCAATAACTGATGCCTCTTACCATAATTGTAGTTGTTGCTGTTTGTGCAGCCATTTACCTTTTTTCTCCCGCTTTGTGGATAACTTTATAGAAAAGAAGCCTTGCTGAGGTACTTAAGATGACCTCTTTATTTAATTTTGAGCTATTAATACTGAGCTAAGCAAGTATTCTTTTTCACATATTATTTATTTTTGGTTGTGCCGTGTCTTTGTTGCTACCCACTGGCTTTCTCTAGTTGCGGTGGGTGGGGGCTACTCTTCATTACAGGCCATGGGCTTATTGCAGTGGCTTCTCTTGTGAAGCGTGGGCTCTAGGCCCCCTAACTTCAGAAGCTGCAGCACTGAGGCTCAGTAGCTGAGATTCCTGGGCTCTAGAACGCAGGCTCAGAAGCTGAGGTCCCTGGGCTCTAGAAGGCAGGCTCAGTAGCTGAGGCGCATGGGCTTAGTTGTTCTGCAGCATGTGAAATCTTCCCAGAAGAGGGATCGAACCCGTGTTTCCTGCATTGGCAGCTGGATTCTTATCCACTGGACCACCAGGGGAATGCTATGCAAGTATTCTTAAAACAAATGTTTGTTTTCATTGTGCTGATTCTTTTTTGGTTTTGCACTAAACTCAGTCTGAGTTTAAGATGCTTGTCTGGAAAAGAGGGAAGGGATGAAACTGAACCTTGGAGAGTCACTGTGGAGCCAAGAGGTCACACAGCAGACTGGACAGCAGAGAGGTGCCCCAGAAGGTGCCATGGAGGAGAAACAAGAGGTAACAGGATGGAGAAGTGGGAGGAATGTTGGAGCCTGAAAGATCCCCTGCGCAGCGGTCTTCAGGCTGGAACATGGTAATAGAAAAAGTCATTTTTTCCTCTGTGTGTTGTCACCAAATGTGTGGAGGGTTTTCTCCACAACAAGAAGCAAGTCTTCATGACACCAGGTGAGTGTCCCACAGTTTAATCAGTTCTGACACTATCTGCCCAGAGATGGCATGAGATTCCACAGGGTGAGGGTTCATTCCTACAAGACTGTCTGTTCCCACTCCTTACCACACACACACACACACACACACACACACACACACACACACACTTCAGATGCCAGTTGAAACCCAAAGTTGTCATCTGGGCTTCTGACCACCCACCTGTGGATTGGAGGTTCTAACAATCCCCTCCTTGGGTTTGATTACTTTGCTAGAGCAGTTCACAGACTCCAGAAAAAGAGTCTCCTTGACTCTTACCAGTTTATTATCAAAGAATATGATAAAGGATATGGGTGAACATACAGATGGAAGAGTTACATGTGGCAAGCCAGGAGGGAAGTGTGTGTGCAGCATCCGTGTTCTGTCTGGGTACCACTCTCCCAGCTCTAAAACCTGTTCACCAACCCAGAAACCTTCTGGAACCTGCTTTGGGGATTTTATGGAGGCTTCATCGCAGAGGCATGATCAGAGGCATCATCAACTTTATCTGCAGCCTTTCTCCTTTCTCAAGAGAAGGGGGAGCGGAGCAGCACTCCTCTCACCCAGGAAACGACAAGGGTTTCAGGGGCTCTATGCCAGGAACTGGGGGCAGAGACAAATGTACATTTTTCCATTATTTCATAAACACATTACCCTGGAATATATAAAATCTTTCCAAGAGGCTCACAGATATCTCTTTTAAAAATATTTATTTTGGCTGTGTGGGGTCTTGCTTGTGGCATATACGTTATTTTAGCTGGCACTCAAACTCTTAGTTGCAGCATGTGGGACCCAGTTCCCTGACCAGGGATAAAGACCAGGACCCTTGCATTGGGAGTATGGAGTCTTAGCCACTAGACCATTAGGGAAGTCCTGCAGGGAGCTAAAGCTATAAAATTCAGTCATCAACTTCTTCATATGTCTTTGCCTAGCAAGGGACCTGTAGGCCAGAAGATGCTCAGGCTACCTCCACATTTATAACTGTCCTTCATCCGTTTTACAAAGTAAAGATATCATCCATCTCTAACCAAGCAACACTGCACTGTCCTGGGTCTGACAACCTCTAGAATACCTAACAAAGGACCTTTTGATGTATCATATTGGCAATCATGGACTTCCCAAGTGGATCAGTTGTCAAGAATCCATTTGCCAATGCAGGACACACGGGTTCAATCCCCGGGTCAGGCATTTCCGCTGGAAATGGCAACCCACTCCAGTGTTCTTGCCTGGGAAATCCCATGGACAGAGGAACCTGGTGGGCTACAGNAAAGGACCTTTTGATGTATCATATTGGCAATCATGGACTTCCCAAGTGGATCAGTTGTCAAGAATCCATTTGCCAATGCAGGACACACGGGTTCAATCCCCGGGTCAGGCATTTCCGCTGGAAATGGCAACCCACTCCAGTGTTCTTGCCTGGGAAATCCCATGGACAGAGGAACCTGGTGGGCTACAGTCCATGAAGTTGCAAAAGAGTCAAACATGACCTAGCGACTAAAGAACAATGACTGGCAATGATGTGGAGAAAGTGAGTGATTCTAACAATCAAGGGACACACATTTTTCCAACTCAGATGGTTTCCAAATACTTACTTTCAACAAAATTGAAAGATGACCTTTTTCAGTTGTAAGCTGATTACAGAAGACTCTAAAGGAGTTCAAAGAGTTGAGGGACTTTGCTATAACAAAGTATCTTTCATTTTCCTATACTTATTTATACGAACATTTTCCCAGTTCTCACATAAAAACAAGAATAACATGTATACCAAGCCCATCTCATTGTAGCAATATGGCTACATGAATGAATTTTTAAAACCCCCAGCTAAGTCACTATTAAGTGATGTGTTTAGGCTGCCTTAATTTATAGGCAATCCACTCTGGTTCTCCTTAGCTCTTTCACACAGCTCAGCTGAGTTAATTAAAGGAAGAGTTTTTTTCAGTGGAGTTTTTCAGTTTTTTTTAGCAATATGGCTACATGAATGAATTTTTAAAACCCCCAGCTAAGTCACTATTAAGTGATGTGTTTAGGCTGCCTTAATTTATAGGCAATCCACTCTGGTTCTCCTTAGCTCTTTCACACAGCTCAGCTGAGTTAATTAAAGGAAGAGTTTTTTTCAGTGGAGTTTTTCAGTTTTTTCCATGTTATGTAAGTGGTCTCTTGAACAGTCAGAACTCAGTTAATTACAAACACAAAATAGTTCAATTTTCTTACCTAATTGTTGCCTTTAAAAATACCCTGTCAAATCCCCTACCCTCACAGCTTTTGGGTCATCTTGGGCTTTTAAAAAGTTGGATCAAGTTCAGTCCAAAATGAAGCCTTATATCCAAATTGGCTTTGTTCTGTTCTACTCCACTGAAAGTTTCTCTTTCCCATTGAATAATTCATTAAGAAACATACCCTTCACAGCTTCTTCCATCCTCAGATGAGGCCATGGGTACACTGATGCATTCGTTTTCAAAATGTTTGTTTATGCACCACCCTCCACCAAAGGATGTTTTAAACTTGGGGTAACCCCTCATGTGTGTGTGTGTTAGTCACTCAGTTGTGTCTGACTCTTTTCAACCCTGTGGACTGTAGCCACCAGGCTCCTCTGTCCATGGAATTCTCGAGACAAAAATACTGGAGTGGGTTGCATTTCTTTCTCCATTAAACCCTCATGGTTCAAGATAATTTGACTTCTAAAATTTTTTCTCAGTGATATAATTTGTTGTAACTGATACAATTTCTATTGTAGTATAAATATTGGTACTCAAATATACACTATTGTATTACTCTCTTAAATATATTCATTCAACTATGAATACCATAGTTATTTTATAACCACTGTCATTCATTTGTAAAACATGGAAAAACCCTTCTCTCATCGTGGGAAAGTTTGCAATGTTCCTTTGCTTCTGTAAACTTGTATTTCCATTCCGCTTCTCCCATAGAATTTTATCTTATTATCTTGTTATGCTTGAAAGTTTAGGAACCACCCTATCACAATGTTTTTAATAAAAATAAGTGTATAAACTTAAATGTCTAGGTCTCTTATGTCTCTAAGACTGTAAGTGTTTAACTTTTATTCGACAGTGAGTCTTCAAATATTATAAGGATTGATCAGAATGACATACACATGTTAAAATATTTAAGTAAATAATGTTGTTAAACATAAAACATACAATTTTATTGGAAATATATTTTGTTTATTTTTTCTCCTACTCCCCTAGCCCTATATTGCCCCACCCCCATCACTGGTGACCACTAGTGTTTTCTTCACATCTGGAGTCTGCTTTTTTTTGTTATATTCATTAATTTGCTGTAATTTTTTAGATTTCACATCTAAGTGATATCATACAGTATTTGTCTTTGTCGGACTGGTTTTACTCAGCATAATGCCCTCCAAATCCCTCCATGGTTGTTGTAAATGGCAAAATTCAATTCTTTTATATATTCCCAGGTGGCACTAGTGGTAAAGAATCCGCCTGGCAATGCAGGAGACATGAGACTCAGGTTTGATTCATGGGTCAGGAAGATCCCCTGGAGGAGGGCATGGCAACCCACTCCAGTATTCTTGCCTGGAGAATCCCATGGACAGAGGAGCTTGGCAGGCTACATTCCATGGGGGGTCACAAAAAGTTGGACATGACTGAAGCAAATTAGCACCCATGCACACAAATATATACCATATCTTAATCCATTCATCTGATGGACATTTAGGCTGGTTTCATATCTTGGCTATTATAAATAATACTGCTATGAACATTAGGGTTCATGTATCTTTTTGAATTAGTGGGTTTTTTTTTTTTGTTTTTTTTTTTTTAAGATTCCTGGGAGTGGAACAGCTGGGTCTTCTGGTGGTTCTAATTTAGTTTTTTGAGAACCCTCTTTAAGATTTTCCACGGTGGCTGCATCAATTTACATTCCCACCAATAGTGGACAAGGGTTCCTTTTTCTCCACATCCTCACCAATATTTATTAGTTGTATTCTTTTTGATAAGTCATTCTGACAGGTGTGAGGTGATTTCTCATTGTGGTTTTTGATTTACATTTCCTTGATGTGATGTTGAGCATCTTTTCATGTGCCTGTTGGCCATCTGCATTTCCTCTTTGGAAAAAAAACATGAAACACACAATTTTATTGGAAATATGTTTTAGAGAATTTCCAGCTTCTTTCCCAGCACCATCCTGACCATGATGATCTGCAGACAGGGAAGCAAATTCCAGGAAAAGAGCTTCTTTCTCTCTAAGAACAGAGCTGAGTGGTGGTGGGCCTGAAAAACTGTGCCCAGTCATGTCCCAGGAGCTACCTTTTTCGTGGGTCACTGAACTTCTTTTAATTTCTGTTTCCCATCTTTGTAGACTGAAGGTAATATGATACATGCCCTGTTTCCTGCTCAGGATTGTAGAAATGTTCACCTAAGATAATGTAGAAATGCCTTGTATGCAAACAAAACACAATTGCTAATGACTGTTATTAGTAAAGGAGAGAAATGCCCATCTCTGAAACGTTGGCCTCTGAGGCCTGGAATTTAAATTGCAGTTTTGATCATTATAATGCTCACTTATGCTTGACCTGTTTGAAGCTTATCAGTATACAAGATATTAAAATAAATTAATTTTTCTAAAGAAAATTACAAGAGTCCTCTAGAGATCTTTGAAATAATCTTAAAAATAAAATTAAAAGAATTCCTGTAAGCAGAAGAAAAAAAAAAGGACCAGGAAGCCTGGTGAGCTGCAGTCCACGGAGTCGCAGAGTCGGTCATAACGTAGCAACTGAACTACAACAACAAGCCAAAACGACTCAGGGTTCATGCTAGTGAGAAGCTGGCTCTGGGTTAGCCCCCGGCGAGGGCCTGGGACCCAGAAAAGCCAGCCACCCACTCCTCAACCAGGAGTGAACTGTGAGTCACAGACTCAACCCGCTGTGTGCACACCGCCCCGCAGCTTCTGGTTTTAAGGACCTTTCATCCTAGGCTCTTGGATATGAGAGAAAGAGAGGGATCTCTAAAGAATAAACAGACAAGGAAATAAGCAAGTGAGGGGAAAAAAAGGAAAAGAAAAATACAGACAAGCAGCATGTTTGAAGTCTCCCATCTTGATTCCATCAGTGAAATCCCCCAGAGAACCTACAAAGTGAGCAGGCGGGCTGGGAGAGGAGGTGGAGGTGAGGCGGGGCCAGCCCTCCGCTGACAGATCCCCCATCTCAGCTCCGCTTTGAAGTTGACCTGAACGATCCTTTCATCGGGTTCTCAATATCGCCATGGCTATAATTTAAACTTGAAACAGGAACAAAGTGTTTGTACTATTGAGTAAATCCTCTGCTCCAAGAGCAGCTTCTCCGGTGCACACGGCTTCTCTCTGCTCTTCTCGGAGGTGCATTTTGCCTCCAAGCGTCACATGCACAGCTCGAGGAAGCTTCACTCTGTAGAGCAAGTGGACACATTCGTCACGACTAAGCGTGGCGTACAAACAGAGAATCATTAATAATAATTTTCTGAAGTATTACTTCCCCCTCCTTCCTTTCTTCCTTCCTCCCTTCCTTTTTTTCTTAGAAAAAAATTGTTTTCAGTCTTTTGTTTTCTTTCCATACTAGCACAATTCTATTACAAATGTAATGCTCACTACAAAATATTAAGAAAAATACAAACAAGCAAACACAAAAAGATCAAAACAAAACTATAGACTACCTCATGCTAAAGTAATCTCAATTAACATCCTGGTGAAAATTCTTCCAGACCAACCATCTCCCCGTGTCTCTCTGTGTGTGTCTCTACGTATGTGTGTGTGTGCTAAGTTGCTTCAGTCATGTCTACTCTTTGTGACCCCATGGACTGTAGCCCGCCAGGCTCCTCTGTCTGTGGGTTTCTCCAGGCAAGAATATTGGAGTGGGTTGCCATGCAAAAAAAAAAAAAAAAGAATATTGGAGTGGGTTGCCATGCCCTCCTCCAGGGGATCTTCCTGACTCAGGGATTGAACCTATGTCTCTTACATCTCCTACATTGATAGGGGGATTCTCCACTAATGCCAGCTGGGATAGCCCTTGTATGTGTGTATTCACCTATTAATGATTACTTGACTAGAAATGAAGTTTCTTGGGGCTGATAACTTTTCTTCCCCTCATTTTGAGCCTTAAAAAAATTTTTTTTAAAATTTATTTGGGTGCCCTGGGTCTTAGTTGTTGCAGGATTTTTATTTGTGGTGTTCAGGATTGTAGTTGTGGCATGTGGGATCTTAACTCTTGGACCCCATAATATAACATGATTTTCAGGTTAAAGGATCTGAATAGATGTGGAAGTCAGAGCTTCCTGAACAGGGTTTGTCTGATCTCATCTATGTGGTGTGACTTAAAAGTGTGAAGTAAGGGAGCCCCCAGCGAGTCTATCATAAATAGCCTCCTCCCTAGCCCTCTCTTGTCCCTACACTTTCCAAGAGCCTGTCATTTTTGTGCAACAGGAATCCTGGGAAGATTCTCAAAGAGAAATATGCCTGCTTATAGATAGTACACCAAACTCTTATCAGGCTTTTAGTAACCATCAGTTTCTGGGAGGAGAGGAAGACTTTGATCAAGGTCTGGGTTGGGGTGGAAGAAGTGAGGAAGAAAAGAGAGTTAAGGGAGGGGAAGGTTAGGGAAGAGGCTGAGTCTAGAGACCTCCTCCAGTGTGATGGATGTTCCAACAGCAAGGAAACACACAAGCTTGCGCACGCACACACGCACACGCACACATACGGGCCATTGGAAGGAAGGATTAGTATAAAGATCCAATATTATTAAAACTATGGGGAAATACCTCAGTTGGTAGAGATCTGCCCACAATGCAGGAGACCCTGGATCGATTTCTGGGTCAGGAAGATCTGCTGGAGAAGAGATTGGTTACCCACTCCAGTATTCTTGGGCTTCCCTATTGCTCAGCTGGTAAAGAATCTGCTTGCAATGTAGGAGACCTGGGTTTGATCCCTGGGTTGGCGAGATCCCTTGGAGAACGGAAAGGCTATCCACTTCAGTATTTTGGCCTGGAGAATTCCATGGACTGTTTAGTCCATGGGGTCACAAAGAGTCGGACATGACTGAGTGACTTTCACTTTCACTTTCATGGGGAAATGAAATGAAATATAGTAGGTCTTGAGCAGATGGAAATTCAAGAACAGAGGTCCTTCTGTTTCTTCTGCCTCTCTTGTTCCTCTACCCCTCAAGCAATGTCTTCTAATCACTCACTTGGCATTTGGCCCCAGATAGCCTCAGGCCCTAACATCATGACCATCCTAGTCTGGTACCCACTACCACTGACAGCTGTTTCTGTGTCTCTCGATTCAAATTCCACAGGGTGATGGCTCTGAAATCTGACCACTGAAATCATTTGAGGCTTTGTAAACATAGATTCCTGGAGGTCTGTCCCAGGCACTCAACCAGCATCTCTGAGGCGAGAATAGGGGACTCGCTGCTCTGACTGTTAGAACTGCCGATGGTTGCCCTGGGGTCAAGTGTCCATCCAAGGACACTGAACTGTGGCCAGGGTGGGTGGGCTTCACGAATGTGGGGCCATTTCAGAGTTGAGGTCAAGGAAAACAATAACACTTCTTTGTGACTCTGCTCCTTCCGATCTATCCTCTACTTGCCACTGTTTTTTTTTTTAATTTTAATTTATCCATCAGGTCATGCTCACAAGCCTCCAGTGGATTTCCTATCTTTTTAAGATAAGGATCAAAATCCTTAATATGGCTCACATAGAGAGGTGAGGGTGGATAGAAACAAACAAAAACACACAGGAAACACTAACTGCAAAACTGCATATCTTGTGACCTAAATTCTGGCTTGGATTCTGCATAATCCTGTCAGTCCTATGACTTCTTTGGCCTTAGTTTTCTCACTGTAAGAGGGTGTGGTTGGATAAGATAATTTCTAACTTTCAACTTCAACATTTTGATATTTCTTGAGTCTGCACCACTGTTTAGGGGATAAGAAACTATTCTAGGGTTGGAGATAGGATTTGGTTGAGCGGGTAACATGGGTTGTGAATACTTTCACATCATATTAACTGGGGAGAAGTAACAGTGAGAAGCCAGTGGTAATAGAGGACTCCGTTTACAAGATACTGACCAAGTCAAAGACAAGAAACAAAACAAGCATATTCCTTCTGGCTTTGAGGACACTGTCAAATGACGAAGGTGAGAAACTGGGATTCTGAGACTGTTTTTGCAAAAGACTCACTCTAAAGCCTGCTTACAAGTGTGTCCAGGTTTTAGCTCCATCAGTACATGGAAAATGCTGAAACAATTTAGTTCCAAACAAACTGAAGAATTGGTACAGGAGGAAATGATGTGAAACTAACTACCAAGAGAAAATTAAAAGTCTCTAAGGATGACTGGTCACATTGCCACTCGTAATAGTCATCTGTAGAGTAGATGAAATAGTGTGTCAACAATTCGTCGGTTGAATGATTATAACGACTCTTGTAAGCTGATGAAGAGGCTTGAGTTGCAATTTTTAAAGCAAGTTCAGAAGTACTTTATTCATTGACATTCACTGGTCAATGTCCGTGTCCCTGAGGTCAGAGATGGCATCCATCACTTTAACATACTTGGGCCTTCAATAAATTCCAACAAACCCATAGCAGTAGATGGAGGCCAGTGGTTGGACTCAAAGACTCTTTCATCCAATATCCCATTTCCCAATCTTCCATCTACTTTTGAGACTGCCCCCAACGGTTCCCCAGTTTTGAGGAATGCCTTTTTCTTCTAGAGGCCGGCCTTTCTCTCTCGTCATTCAACCTGCTGTGAAGTTTTACCTTCATCATGACTGCTGTCCTTGAGACTTCCCTGGTAGTCCAGCAGCTAAGACACTGCACTCCCAATGTAGGAGGCCTGGGTTCAGTTTCTGGTCAGAGAACTAGATCTCGCATACTACAGCAACTAAGAGTTCCCATGCTGCAACTCAAACCCTGTGTGCTGCAGCTAAGACCTGGAACATCCAAATAAATATTCTTCTAAAAAAGAAAAGAATGAGATCCTTTACTAGATAGGTTGGGGATGATGCCTTCTGACTCTTAATATNGAATGCAGGGTCTTAGCCACTGGACGTGCCCAGTCTCATGTGTCTCCATTGTATAAGATAATTTTCAGACTGACAAGGCAGGTAGAAGGAAGAACAGAGGAGAACATGAGAGTTTAAAAAAATGCCTGAAGGGATCTGAGCAAGTTGGAAGGAAAGAGGAAGCTGCTCTGGGTTGAATTATGTCCCGCCCCTACCCCCAAATTCATGCACTGAGGTCCTAGTCCCCAGAACCTCAGCGCGTGCCCTTATTTGGAAATAAGGTCATTGCAGATATGATTAAGTTGAAGTCATGAGGGGGGGCCCCGAGCCAATATGACTGGCATCCTTATTAAAAGCAGAAATTTGGACACAGAGACCCACCAACAAGAAGAACATCACGTGACTGTGGAGACAACCGTCCACAAGCCAAGGAGAGAGGCCTGGCACAGATCTTTCCCTCACAACCTCAGGAGGAACCAACCCACTGACACCTTGATTTCTGACTTCTGGCCCCCAGAACCGTGAGAGATCACAGATGATAAATTTCTGTTGTTTAAGCCACCCAGTTTGTGGTATTTTGTTACAGGAAGCCCTATAAAATTAATCTATGGGTGAAAGAGAATGTATGTATACACATAAAAGAATAATTTCTTGGGAGGGAATGAACAGAATGGTGAACTGTGCAATACAGAGGCAGAGAAAGACCACTGCTGAAAGCCAGGTCTGATAAAGAAAAGGAAACATTTTCTGGGGCTAGCCAGCAGATGGCGCTGTTGATCGGAACAGCTCGCAGGGGTGGGAAGAGAAACCCTGTCTACTATTTGTTGGACTTTTGCAAGTGGAGTAGCCCAGACTCGTAATTGCTGGACATACAGATTGCTGCCAAGCTGTGTCCAGCATCTTCTGTGATTCTTGGAAGGCTGTGAACAAGGAATTGTGGGAAATATTTCTGATGGCTATAATTTAGACGGGCTGCACAGATGGTATGTGTGCATGGAATTTAAACTTTTGCTGCATCTGACAAAAATGCAAACTCCTAGAGGCTTTGAGACAGTGGCTGCGCTATTCTCTTTGCACGGAATCTAACACAAAATTAGAAGATGATTGTTCGTGGTGTTAATAATTTTATCCTTTTGAGTTTACTAAAAAGATTATTTTCTCCTTAAAAAATTACATTTTTAAGTCAATAGTATTTACATCTACTTAAATCTCTGAGGCATGCCCTCCAGTTTACTTCGTAGAATATTAACAGCTAACATTTTAATATAAAAGTTATATATATGAGGACTTCCCTGGTGGCTCAGTGGTTAAGATTCTGGACCTCCAGTGCCAAGGGTATGGGTTCCATCCCTGGTCAGGGAACTAAGATCCCACATGCTGTGTGGCATAACCAAAAATGATAATGAATAGATAAAAGTCATTTATATGAAGACTCCCACAGTGACCCAGTACTAACAATAAGTGCTTCCAAGCTCTTTCACCCAACAGCTCTGTTATCAAGGTAGATCTTATGGCTCCTGAGACTCATGGAGTTTAAGTACACATAGGGAGTAGTAAAGCAGAAGACTCAGTTCTTCCAACTCTGAATTCAATATTCTATTGATCTTTAATTAAATATTTAAGAATTTTAGGAACTGCTGGAAATACAAATCAAAACCACAATGGGATATGACACTTGTCAGAATGGTTGTTATCAAGAAGAAGGAAGTGTGGGTGAGCATGAGGAGGAAAGATGCCCTTGTCCACTGTTGGTGGGGATGCAACTTGGTGCTGCCACTATGGAAAGCAGTATGGAGGTTTCTTAAATTAAAACTAGAACAGCCATGTTTGGGTATTTATCCAGAGGAAATGGAAAGATTAACTAGAAAAGATATCTGTAGTTCCATGTTCATTGCAGCGTTATTTACAATAACCAAGACAGGGAGTCTTCCTAGGTGTCCATCAGCGGATGAATGAATAAAGAATCATGCATTCATGCTAAGTCACTTTAGTTGTGTCTGACTTTTTGTGATCCTATGGACCAGGGCCTGCCAGGCTCCTCTGTCAATGGGTTTCTCCAGGCAAGAATACTGAAGTGGCTTGCCATGCCCTCCTGCAGGGGGCCTTCCCAACCCAGAAACTGAACATGTGTCTCTTATGTCTCCTGCACTGGCAGGTGTGTTCTTTACCACTAGGGCCACCTGGGAAGCCCGAATAAAGACTATGCAGTATATGTTATATATGCAGTGGAATACTACTCAGACATGAAAAAGAGGAAATGCCTGCCATTTGCAACAGCTTGGGTGGACCCTGAGGGCATTATGCTAAGTGAAATAAATCAGAGAAAGACAAATACTATATAATCTCAGTTATATGTAGCTTCCATGATGGATCAGACGGTAAAGGATTCGCCTGCCATGTAGGAGACCCAGGCTCGATCCCTGAGTTGGAAAGATCTCCTGGAGAAGGAAGGGGCAACCCACTCCAGTATTCTTGCATGGAAAATCCCTTGGGCTGAAGAGTCTGGTGGGCAGTTCATGGTGTTACAGTCGGACATGACTGAGTGACAAAGCACTCACAGACTTCCCTATAGTCCAGCTGTTAAGAATCCGTCTTCCAATGCGGGAGACACAGGTTCTATTCCTGGATGGGAACTAAGATCCCACAAGCCTCAGGGCAACTAAGCCCATGCGCTCTGGAGTCCACGCTGTAATGCAATGAAGGAAGATACTCTATGCTGCAACTAAGACCTGATGCAGCCAAATAGATACTTTTTTTTTTTTTTAAGAAACTGAGTTCATCACTACAGATGATGGTTGCCAAAGGTGGAGGGTGGGAGGTGGGCAAAATGAGTAAAGGTGGGCAAAAGGTATGAATTTCCAGATATAAAATAAATAAGCCATGTAAATAAGGCATAGAATGTACTGAATGGTGACTATAATTAGTAATACCATATGTACATTTGAAACTTGCTAAGGGAGTAAATCTTAAAAGATCTCATCACAGGAAAAAATAATTATAACTGAAAAAAGAGAAAATTTAAGGAACTGATAATTGAAAATAATACCATAGGGTTTAATAAGCCATGTAAATAAGGCATAGAATGTACTGAATGGTGACTATAATTAGTAATACCATATGTACATTTGAAACTTGCTAAGGGAGTAAATCTTAAAAGATCTCATCACAGGAAAAAATAATTATAACTGAAAAAAGAGAAAATTTAAGGAACTGATAATTGAAAATAATACCATAGGGTTCAATGTCTTCAGTTATCTCATAGTCTAAGTATGCACCCTTTGTCAAGATATTTATCATAAAGAACCTAGTAAATTGTAATAGAAATCCGGTGTTGATTATATAATTAGTTCTCTGAGTAGAAAAAAAGGTAGACTCTTGAAATTGCACAAAACAGGTTTGAACGTCTCAAGTTTGGGCAAGTTCTTTAACACCATTAATCTTCAGTTTCTTTAACTGTCAAAAATAAGTAGTAATACTTCCCTCATAAGAGTCGATAAACTAAAATACGATTAAGTATGTACTATGGTGTGGCGGGCTTCCCAGGTGGCGCTAGTGGTAAAGCAGCTGCCTGCAGATGCAGGAGCCATATGAGAAGCGGGCTTGATCCCTGGGTCTGGAAGACTCCCTGGAGGAGGAAATGGCAACCCACTCCAGTATTCTTGCCTGAAGAATCCCATGGACAGAGGAGCCTAGCGGGCTNGTGTGGCGGGCTTCCCAGGTGGCGCTAGTGGTAAAGCAGCTGCCTGCCGATGCAGGAGCCATATGAGAAGCGGGCTTGATCCCTGGGTCTGGAAGACTCCCTGGAGGAGGAAATGGCAACCCACTCCAGTATTCTTGCCTGAAGAATCCCATGGACAGAGGAGCCTAGCGGGCTACAGTCCATAGGGTCCCAAAGAGTGGGAAATGACCGGAGTGACTTAGCAAACATGCACACCTAGTTTGTGGAACCAAGTAAGCCTTAGTAAATGGTAGTTCCTTTATTCTCTGTAAAGAAGTGAGTATCTGGAGGATTAGCGTGCAAAGAACATGTTTTCTCTGTAGCAAATTTCTAGGATCGAGGTCAAAGTCATAATATGCAGCATGGACTGCCTCACACCCACACAGGGCTCCAGACATGCCAGTGAGCACACTGGTTTCCCACTTGCCTCTTAGAACAAGCGGAGTAGGAACATTCCTCTCCCTTGGATGGGGCACATTTCTCTCTGGCTTATCGGGCAGGAACTTCTGGGGACTTTGTGCTTTTGCTGACTTAGTGGGAGTTGTACACGTAGAAAGAAAAAACAATCCACTATAAAAATCCCCACTGTGGCTCAGAGAAGGTAATTTTACCGTAAAAGGAGTAAATTACTTGACTTCTTTAATGTTATCCAGATGATTTTCTCCTTTTCATTTTTTAAGCTTTGCTTATAATTCCACATTATTTCCTCGCAGCTCGGGCCCAACTTGGGCACAAGCCAGAGCTTCAACCCTTGCCCTAAACAAGTAGTGCCAAGCAGAGGTTTTCTGGCTGTGCCTTTTAGATTTCAGAATTCCATTTTACATGAACCTGTTTCATGTGGAAGAATGCTATGTAACTTCCAAAGTGTTTAAGGCATGTTAATCCATAAATTGTAGAGCTGGAGGTACTGAGTAGGAGTCAGACAGACATTTTCTGTAAATACTCATGTAGTAAATACTTCCGGGCTTCCCAGGGGGTGCTAGGAGTAAAGAACCCGCCTGCCAATGCAAGACACATAAGGGATCTGGGTTCGATCCCTGGGTGGGGAGGATCCCCTGGAGAAGGAAACAGCTACCCACTCCGGTATTCTTGCTTGGAGAATCCCACGTACAGAGAAGCCTGGCGGGCTACAGTCCACAGGGTCTCAAAGAGTCTGACACAATTGAAGTGACTTAATAGGCACGCAGTAGATATTTCAGGCTTTGCGGGCAGTACAGTTTCTATCGTTTGCAACTGCTCTGCCCTTGAAAGTGAAAAAAAGCTATATACAATGGGTATGGTCATGTTCCAGTAAAATTTTTAAGGACACTGAAGAGTGAGATTCATTTGATTTTCACATGATACTAAAATATCTCTACAAACATTTTCCCCTGAGTTCACAAGCTGTACAAAAATCGACATAATTTGTCTCGCCCTGAACTAGACGATTATAGTTCACAGAATCAGTGTTGGATCCATGGAAGATTTTAGAGTTCCTAAAAGCCCTTCATTTGATAGCTGAGATTCTGGAACACAGAGAAATAGTTTCCTCAGTGTCATATGTTAGAGATTTATGGGCCAAAATTCCCATTATGGGCCATAATTCTCATTTACTGATTCCTAAATCAGATTTTTTTTTTTTTGACTGTACCTTGTGGCATGTGGGATCTTAGTTGCCCAGCCAGGGATCAAACCCATGTTGCTTGCACTGGAAAGCAGAGTCTTAACCTTTGGACCTCTGGAGAAGACCATAAATCAGATTTTTTAAAGTATTTTTAAACTTTTATTTCATTTTTAAAATATTTTGACTGCACTGTGAGGCATGCAGGATCTTAGTTCCCTGACTAAGGACTGAACCCCATGCCCCCTGCTGTGGAAGCTCAGAGACTTAACCACTGGACCACCACAGAAATCCCTAGATCAGATTTTTCAAAACCATGTCATTCTACAATAATCTCCATGACTCATATACACTCATGCAAGCATCTGCAATGAATCCATAATTAATCTGTGGACATAAATGCCTGCCTCCAAATAAGCCCTTCTGATTTCAACTTGGAGAGTCTTGGACTCTACAAAAGAACTTCTTCAACTGTGTTACTTGCAGTCTAGTATTAGGGGTAAGGAAAGCGTACGAGACCTCTCTGTCACGACTTATATCTCTACTTAAGTTGAATATTAGTATTTTTGAGCTAAAAGGGTCACTGGAGATTTTCTTGGCTCACACCTTCAAATTCTTTAATAGAAATCGAGGTCCAAAGAGCCTAAATGAACTGGCCAAGGTCATTCAGTGACAAGATTTAGAAGTCAGGTCTTTGGATTTCCAGTGAAGAGCTGTTGCAATTGTACCTTATAGTCTGACAGCTTGTGAATATGAAATTGTTTATGAAAAGCAATTTTATTGCTTATAATTAAAGCATGTCTTGTGTTAAATCCAGAGAACACGTATAATAATCATTGATTACCAAATTGTTCTTATATATCAGAAACTAAACTGATATATAATCCTTTCCTTCTTTATCTCTTTATTTTATTTTGCAGATCAGGAAGCTGAGGCTTAAAGTGTTTACAAGAGATCTCTTCAAGAAAATTAGAAATACCAAGGGAACATTTCATGCAAAGATGGGCTCGATAAAGGATAGAAATTGTATGGACCTAACAGAAGCAGAAGATATGAAAAAGAGGTGGCAAGAACATACAGAAGAACTGTACAAAAAAGGTCTTCACAACCCAGATAATCACGATGGTGTGATCACTCACCTAGAGCCAGATATCCTAGATGTGAAGTCAAGTGGGCCTTAAAAAGTATCACTACGAACAAAGCTAGTGGAGGTGATGGAATTCCAGTTGAGCTGTTTCAAATCATGGAAGATGATGCTGTGAAAGTGCTGTACTCAATATGCCAGCAAATTTAGAAAACTCAGCAGTAGCCACAGGACTGGAAAATGTCAGTTTTCATTCCAATTCCAAAGAAAGGCAATGCCAAAGAATGCTCAAACTACCGTGCAATTGTACTCATCTCACACAGTAGTAAAGTAATGTTCAAAATTCTCCAAGCCAGGCTTCAGCAATAGGTGAACCATGAACTTCCAGATGTTCAAGCTGGTTTTAGAAAAGGCAGAGGAACCAGAGATCAAAT
>SJYX01016967.1:285711-319092 GCA_006410675.1 Oreotragus oreotragus
ATGTATGGATGTGAAAGTTGGACTGTGAAGAAAGCTGAGCGCCGAAGAATTGATGCTTTTGAACTGTGGTGTTGGAGAAGACTCTTGAGAGTCCCTTGGACTGCAAGGAGATCCAACCAGTCCATTCTGAAGGAGATCAACCCTGGGATTTCTTTGGAAGGAATGATGCTAAAGCTGAAACTCCAGTACTCTGGCCACCTCATGCGAAGAGTTGACTCATTGGAAAAGACTCTGATGCTGGGAGGGATTAGGGGCAGGAGGAGAAGGGGACGACCGAGGGTGAGATGGCTGGATGGCATCACGGACTCAATGGACGTGAGTCTGAGTGAACTCCGGGAGATGGTGATGGACAGGGAGGCCTGGCGTGCTGCGATTCATGGGGTCACAAAGAGTTGGACACGACTGAGCGACTGAACTGAACTGAACTGAAGTATAACATAAAATAATGGTGAATCTTACAATTAACTATGTCTGACTGTCAATAAAATATGGGTTTTCCTGGTAACTCAGATGGTAAGGAATCTGCCTACAGTGCAGGAGACCAGGTTTGATCCCTGGGTCAGGAAGTTCCCCTGGAGAAGGAAATGGTACCCCACTCCAGTATTCTTACCTGAGAAGTCCCATAGGCAGAGGAGCCTAGTGAGCTACGGTCCATGCGGTCACAAAAGTCAGAGACAATTGAGCAACTAATCCTTTCACTTTCAGATATCCACGCAGTATGTTGCCTCTGACAAATGGCCCCACCCTGCCTAAGAATCAACTATTCTACTTCATGTGGAATCTAAAAAACAAACAAACAAACAAAACAAAAGACTTCCCTGGTGACAGTGAGTAAAAATCCTCCTACCTATACAGGGACGTGGGTTTGATCCCTGGTCCAGGAAGATCCCATGTGCTGCAGAGCAACTAAGCTCCTGAGTCACGATTTCTGAGCCTGGGCGCTAAGCCCAAGAGCTGCAATGACTGAAGCCCTTGGGCCTGCAACCTGTGTTCCCCAGCAAGAGAAGCCACTGCAATGAGCCCACACATCATAAGCAAGAGTAGCCCCCACTCACTGCTGCTGCTGCTGCTAAGTCGCTCCAGTCATGTCCGACTCTATGTGACCCCACAGACAGCAGCCCATTGGGCTCCGCCATCCCTGGGATTCTCCAGGCAAGAACACTGGAGTCGACTGAACTGTACTGAACTGAATGTAATTTACAGAAAAGTGATTTAAAAAAATATAGCCAGAGACACATTCAAATATGATTTTAACTTATGCAAATAACACTTAATGTTACTTTTGGAAAGGTGAAGGTTAAGTGCAGTAAATACCAGTAATAGCAATATAGTTTGCAAGTAAAATTAGTAAGAACATTTTAATAAGTCCCTGAAGTGTGAACTAGCAATAAGAAGAAAATGTTCAAGATAAAATCTTATCTAAAGGTCAAGGTCTTAAAGTCATAGTATTCATGATCATTGCTGAATGCAAGATGAATATATTGGTGAAAATCTTTATATGTTCAAGTAAAGTACATTAAAAGCACAGAGTACAGGATTTGGTGAAGTAATTTCCTTAAAACAAATTCAGGTAAAATTTCACACCTTTATTCATTATAAATATGCCACCGAGATAATTTGGAAGGATCAAAAAGATCTAGGGCTTCCCAGATGGTGCAGTGGTAAAGAATCCACCTGTCAATGCAGGAGACACAGAAGATATGAGTTGGATCTCAGAGTCGGGAGGATCCTCTGGAGTAGGAAATGGCAAACCACTCCAGTGTTCTTGCCTGGACAATTCCATGCACAGAGGAGTCTGGGAGGCTACAGTCCTTGGGGTCCAAAAGAATCAAACACGATGAGGAACTGAGCAAACTGACAGAAAGATCTGACTGGTTTCTTAAAGGAAAGGCTTTTGAATTTAAGTTTTTGTAAGTTGTAAAACACTACATCCAGAAAGATGATATTACGTAAAAAAAAAAAAAACATTGTTCAAGGATATGAATGAATATGATATACTTAACTCTGGAGAGGGAGAAGAGAGAAAGAGATGGAATGACTCATTAGTTGTATTTTTTTTTCTTTATTTAATGTAGTCTGATAAAATGTAGTAAGATAATTGCATCAGTTGTTGGGAAGATCCCTTGGAGGAGGAAATGGCAATCTACTCCAGCATTCTTGCCTGGAGAATCCCCATGGACAGAGGAGCCTGGCAGGCTACAGTCCACGGGTCACAAAGAGTCAGACATGAATGACTAAGCACACAATCTTGCTTTACATTATCTTCTGTACAAGTCGATGTATTTGAGCATTTTACTTTAAAAATAAAAAACAAATATTTTAGCAGTTTTTCAAACTATAAAGTGTATAATGCAAGAAGTATTCATAGTAAAAGCATTATGTTTTAATAAAAATTGCTAAAATTCATAAATGTCTACTATATGACAGGAATTTCCCTAAATATTTCACTTGTATTATTTATTAAATCCTCTCAAAACTACATGAAGCAGGCACTGTTACAGTCTGTTTTTTACTGATAAAGATTTTGAGAATTTGAGAGTTACAGTAGGGACCTTCACCCTCTTTTTAATTGCTATCCCCTGGTATCTAGAAAAACGGCCTGTTTTTAGTAAATTGACAAAAATTTAATTTAAATCACAAATATATTTAAAAGCAAATATAATAAGACATACTACTAGAGATGTAATAATGAATAAAGTAAAATATATATGGTGAAGGTGGTGAAGTCGCTCAGTCATGTCCGACTCTTTGCAACCCCGTGGACTGTAGCCTACCAGGCTCCTCCGTTAAAGTGAAAGTGAAGTCGCTCAATCGTGTCTGACTCAGCGACCCCATGGACTGCAGCCTACCAGGCTCCCCAGCCATGGGAGTTTCCAGGCAAGAGTACAGGAGTGGGGTGCCATTGCCTTCTCTGCCCCCACTCACTACAATTAGAGAAAGCCCACACACAGCAACGAAGACCATTATGACCAAAAGTAAATAATTTTAAAGAGCAAATAAATAAACATAACTAAATAGAAACCGAGACATAGATTACAGGAACAAGAGGGCTAGAGGCAAGAGGGCTTTGGGAAGGATAATGAAGGTGAAGTCGCTCAGTCGTGTCCGACTCTTTGCAACCCCGTGGACTGTAGCCTACCAGGCTCCTCCGTCCATGGGATTCTCCAGGCGAGAATACTGGAGTGGGTTGCCATTTCCTTCTCCAGGGGATCTTCCCGACCCAGGGATTGAACCCAGGTCTCCCGCATTGGAGGCAGACGCTTTAACCTCTGAGCCACCAGGTGAGGGAAATTAAGAGGTGCAAACTTCCAGTTATAAAATAAATGAGGCATGGATGTGACATGTACAATGTGAAGACAGTCACTAATTGTGTGATAGCATTAGGGTGACAGATGACAACTAGACTTATGATGGTGATGATTCTGAGATGTATAGAAATACTGAACCATTATGTAGAATACCAGGACCTAACATAGTGTCTCAGTCAATTATACTTAAAAATATGTATATATAAAACAGATGAAACTATTTGCAAAGCAGAAATAGAGACACAGATTCAGAGAACAAACATATGGACACCAAGAGGGGAAAGTAGGGTTGGGATAAACTGGGAGACTGGGATCGACGTCTGTACACTGCTTTGTATAAAACGGGCTTCCCTGGTGGCTCAGACGATGAAGAATCATTTGCAGTGACCTGTAATAGGTAACTAACGAGAGCCTACTGTACAGCAGAGGGAAAAACAAATTCATAGAAAAAGAGATCAGATTTGTGGCTACTGGAGGCAGGCGATGCGGTGGGGTGGGAAATTGACAGGCAAAAGCTACAAACTTCCAGTTATAAGATAAATAAGTACTCGGGATGTAATGTACAGTATGATAAATGTAGTTAACACTGCTCTTCATTACATATTAAAGAGAGTAAACACCTTGAGTCCTCATCACAAGGAAAATTTTTTTTTCTATTTTGTACATGTTACATCTACGTGAGATGATGGATGCTCACAAAACCTATTGTGATAATCATGTGATAATGTGTGTGGTCAAATCGTTACATTGTACACCTTAAACTTATCCACTGCTCTGTCTCAGTTGTTTAGTTGCTAAGTTGTATTCGACTCCTTTTTTGACCCCATGGACTGTAGCCCACCATACTCATCTGTCCATGGAATTTCCCAAGCAAGAATACTGGAGTGGGTTGCCATTTCTTCCTCCAGAGGATCTTCCTGACTCAGGGATTAAACCTTTATCTCCTGCATTGGCAGGAAGATTCTTTACCACGGCACCACAAGGAAAGCCCTGTATGTCAACTATATCTCAGTAAAACTGGAAGGAAGGAAAAAAGAATCAATTCTTCTATTTACCAACCTCAAGAGATTGCCTCCACATCCCTCAGAACATCCTGGATGCCTTTTATGACTCCCTGCCCATTCATCTGACATATATCCAAACCTTTCTGGGAATTATTTGTATTTTCATTTCCACACATTTAGTACAGCACTCAATCTTACTTGTCCCTATGTTCCATTACCCTCTCACCATTGCCACTACCAAGCTATAAGTAATGGGAAGAACTCTGCAATATTTTGGAAATATTTAGTTCGGGTCTAGTTTTGGCGCTAATTAGCTAGATGTCTAATCTCTGTCATCTGTGGTACAGAGGTGCCAACATTTTCCTCACAGTTGTGCAAGGTTGAATGAGATCATATATGTGGATGTCCTTTAAGATGACTGCCTTCTGAAATCCAGTGAACAGAAAGGCCTCCCCGCCCACCCCCTGTAATTTTACCAGTCTTGGGCAACGTCCAAAAACAACACTTTAGAAGAGAGTGTCTTTTAAGGTGAGTTTCGTGAATTGCTATACTCACCGCACATTCACTGGGATGATTTCTGTTCTTCTGAGATCCACAGGGCATGGAAAACAAAGTCACTGATTGTTGCATCTGACTGCACCCAGCTTCCAGTAAGAATGTGAACTCCACAGCTTCAAATGTCAGTGTCCCCTCGATTCTGCCTTCTGGCAAGAACTGGTTCCCTTGCAGGGGCTGGCTGGAGAATCTTATCTTGATGGTTTCAAGGCAGTACAAGATATAACTTGAAATTGTGAGTTTTCTTTCAACGTCACCTACCACAGACAAGCTCCCTTTTATGTTTGGTAATAGGAAGTAATCATTTACATCCAGCTCTGTAGACAGAGGAGCCTGGTGGGCTGTTGTCCATGGGGCCACAAAGAGTTGGCTGAATGTACGCAGGCACAGCGCTTGACTGACCAGTGGTTGGTTGAATCTGTGGATGCAGAATCCGCGGATACTGGGGTGGGGATGACTGTACTATGCCGTTATATCTAAGACACTCGATCACCTGTGGATTTTGATTTCTGCGGGAGAGAAGCGGGGGCAGTGTCAGTCATGGAACCAGTCCCCTCACTACCGGCAGACAGAGGGATAGCTTTATTTGCAGTTTCTTCTTTTTAACTTTGTGCTTCCCCCTACTTTGTGTGTTAGTTTCTCAGTCGTGGCCAACTCTTTGCGACCCCACTAACTGTAGCCTGCCAGGCTTCTCTGTCCATGGAATTCTCCAGACAAGAATGCTAGAGTGAATTGCCATTCCTTTCTCCAGAGGATCTTTCTGACCCAGGGATGGAATCATAGTCTCCTGCATTGCAGGCAGATTCTTTACTGTGTGAAGAAGTTCTTCTCCCTACTTTGCACACAGTTAAAACGGGAGTTTGTCTCTTACTTGGTTTTAGGCTTTAAATGACGAAGTGGGATCGGGGTGGGCATTAGGACACGATCTAATTGATATTTAATGACCACTTTGTTCTCAATTTACCCACATCACCTCATTTCTATAGACAACACACAGCAATTTTAAAAGTTAGTATTCTTTATTTGAGATGAGAACACTGGAGGCAAACTGTCCAAGATCATAGAGTCAGAACTGGACCCAACCTTTCTGAACAGACTCCTGACTTCCTGTTTTTGATTTTAGATTTTAGGTTTTGTCTGAGTATAAGGAAAAAGGGATGATAAAAAGTATTTGAGGAAGCATTGGGCATTGTATTTTTTTTTTTAATTTTTACTTTATTTTACTTTACAATACTGTATTGGTTTTGGCATACACTGACATGGGCATTGTATTTTTAATTCTCTTAAGCCGGAGGTCATCTTCTACTTTCTGTATCTGAAAATGAAGTTGTCAGTGGAGCATTTATATTTTCCTGGAACAAGTCCAGATTCTTAAGACATTACAGAACAAGTCTCTAGCTAAAGGCATTCCATAAAGCATACAGCCTTAGGGAAGACGTGGGAGATAAATTACATGAATGAGTTAGAATGAAGATGCTAATAAAACGTACAAACACAGGTAAAAGCAAAGGGTATAATTTGCTGACAAAGTTATTTAATATCAACTACCAAGAACTAAAAATATTAAAAAGTAAATCTTTTAAAATTAAATTGCAAAAAGAGAGACTTACCTAAAGAGAAAAATAAGATTATTTCCAAGCCTGAGATTTACTAGTATAAATAATCACAAAGAAAAGATTTCTTTTTTATTTTAGAGTGTGTTTTCTTTGGACAGTGGGGAAAAATTGCTTTGTACCCTTGTCAAACTTCATCTGTGATTTCAGTTTATAAGATACAATTCTTATAAAAGATTCAATCTTTTTCATGTCATAGCTTTTTTGCTTATTTTTTTATGTGTGATTGTTGTATTGTTTATTTTCACAGCCAAGTTTTTTTTTTTTTCTTCCTTTTGTTACTTTTCTAGTCTCTGAAGAGTAATGGGAATTCTTTGAGAAGTCTTCATATGAGAAAGGAAAGTTATTCTGAAATTAATTAGATTTCTCAAATACAACTTTATGGTCTCAGTTTCTTACAAAAACCATGAATAGTTTAAATGTTTAAAAACATAAAAGAAAATGAAACTTCCAGAACTTTTTGGTTAACAAAAGGAGTACAGAAAATATATTTGGAGAAAAAGGTGGAATAAAACGTCTATACGAAGTTAGGATGGCGCTTGATTAAAGCGGAAATTAATTCTACAATACCATCAAGCAGAATTTCTTTGGGAGAATCTGCTTTAACAGAAAGCCAGGCACCGTTGGTAGAATATGTATCACTGATTCTTCGGTGAAACAAAGTGGCATTTTCCTGGGGCAGGAAAAACCCATTAGAAAATGCTGCAGAAAGAAAGGACGTTTCTTCAGTCTTATCTCTCGATTCAGTGGCTTGGGGAGGTTGTGGAGGGGAACTGGGTGTCCTGGGAAAAGTACATCGTGGCTTTCTGGGCTAAGTCTGGGCGAGCTGTGCGACTGAGCCCGGTTCGTGCCCGTCGAGTGCGATAGAGTCCTGGCTTCGGAGCCAAGCTGCCGACTGGCTAACCTGTCCCCAGACGTCAGGAAGCAGAGTTTGGAGCCAGGAGATGTGGCCGCCCTGGCGGGGCGGCTGGCGGGCACGGTCGCTCCCTGAGATCCTAGAGCACCTGCTTTTCCGCTGCCTCCCGGCCGTCCCCGCGGGCTGGGCCGTGGACGCGTGGGCAGGGGGCCGGGGTCCGGAGCGTCCATCGCGGGCTCCCGGGGCGGAGGCGCCCTCCCCGTCGGTCCCCGCCCGGCTCCCGACGGGCGCGCCGCCAGGGCCGGGGAGGGGCGGGGGCCGGCACGGGGCAGGGCCGGGCCCGGCTGCTCCCGGGCCGGCGCTCTCCGAGGAACCCCGGCACTTGCCCCGAAGGTGTGCAGAGCGCGCGCCATGAGGACGCTCTGGATGGCGCTGTGCGTGCTGGCGCGGCTGTGGCCCGGGGCCCTGGCCGGCTGCGCGGACGCCGGGCGCTGCTGCCCCGGCCGGGACCCCGCCTGCTTCGCCAGCGGCTGGAGGCAGGACCGGGTCTACGGGACGTGCTTCTGCGACCAAGCCTGCCGCCTCACCGGGGACTGCTGCTTCGACTATGCCAGGGCGTGCCCAGGTGGGTGGCGGGCTCGAGGGTGGGCAGCTGGCAGTTCGCCCGCAGCAGAGGGACGCAGGTCCCACACCGGGGACTGCAATCCCGGAGCCAGGCATTCCTGGGCTGTTCACCCAACTCTATGCTAGGGTCCTCAGCCCCTTGCATCCAGGTCCACCCAGCTCTCTTTGTCCTAGGGTTCTCAGCCCCTTCTCTCTAGGTGCTCCCCAGACTCTCCATCCTAGGGTCCCCCGGCCCCCTGCATCCAGGGATCTCCAGTCTTCTGGACATACAGTTCCAAAGCATCCCTTCCCACCAGGGCCTGGCCATAGGGACTAGAGCCGGTGTTCCGGAAGGGCACAGGCCATCTCTGCCTAGTGAAGCCCTCCACTTGGGAGCTCCAGGCCTGGTACGGCCACCTCCTGCCTGGAGACATGGCACTGATAGGTGCCAGGGGAACGCCCCAGGCCAGGTTCCACAGGGGTGCTTTCTGTTAACCCTTAGCTTTCAATAAAGAGGGGTGAGGGGAGGAACGTGGCACCAAGGCCTGGCTCTGGGAGGGCGCTTTCTTCTGGAGGAGGAGTTCCTGGAGGACCACAGTTGTCCTCACCTGCACTCCGGCCTGTTGCACAGCCCCTTTCTCCTACGAGGTGTTCCATATATTCTTTAAATTCAGTTGTATCCATATAACATGAGTAAGGGTTTTATCTCAGGGTTCCTAGTATGTTTCATTCTTGCTGGTTTTCCTTTAGGTTAAGTCTTTTTGATCTTTAAACCTCACACAGTTTAGGCTCCTGGTATAGATGTGATAAATGCCAACTTAATTAAAAGGTAAAGGAAGACGTGGTGAGAATAGTCCTGAAGAACAAGGCATACTTGAGAAGAAGCCAGGTCTGGAAAGAAAAGTAGCCCTGCTCCCTGATAATCACAACACCCCCAAAGCCACGCATGCATTAGGGCTTGACCTCAAGGATCCTGGTATTGTGGGATCCTCAGCATGTTCCTGGAAAAGGAACCTGCAAGGCTGCTATTCCCAGGTACCTGGATGCCTGGTAGAGAGTAGCACCCTTTCTGCCTGTTTTTAGGCAGGGAGAGGCCACGGGCCCATGGCAGGATGGTCACCCAGGCCTGCTGCTGCAAGAACGCAGTTGAAAAAACATGGAGATTTTATTTTTTAATCTTGATTGAAAGCTAAAGATACATCTGAGAATATTGAATTTTTTTTTTTTTTTTGGATAAGCTGCTTTCCTGCTTCTGCACCAAAGCCAGGGCACTTTACTACCCAAGTAAGGTGAAGAGTCAATTACTTAGGAAATGCAGTAGCCTCTGGCCAGGTGCCCCTGCTTCTCACAGCATCCTTCCCAAACTCCTGTTTGTCTCAGTTCCCTGGATTACTCGAGCGAAGCCTGCCCACTATGGCAGTCTCTTTCTCCAAACCTTTTTTTCTCTCTTGAGCATTCTACCTACATTTTAAAGGGAAATACAGAATTCCTGCAGTTCAGACAATGGGACCCGGTCTGTGGTAAGCACAGTGATACAGAAACCATGAAGACACAGTTTGTGCCCTCCTGAAAGTTCAGAGTCCAGCAGGGAAACATACAAAACCGCCTGCCACATGCTCAGTGGCAAAACAGTGGATCTGGGAGGCCAGAGAGGAAAAGCTCAGGAGACTGGAGGACTTCCAGGACAGCTCCTCAGAGGAAGTAATGGGCAAGCCTAGTCACAGAGAATGAGCGAGAAGCCTCTAGAAGGGGAATGGAGTTCTAGGAGGAAAGCATCCATGGCTGTTCAGCGTTACCTGTGGGCAGCAGCCTTTTGTGCCAGTGCTAGGCCAGGCCCTGACAGGCCCCTGGTGAACACAGCTCGATGGGTGAGTGTCAGGAGGAGAACTGGCCTTTTCATGAGCCCTAACAAAGCTGTGAGGAATTCCAGAATCCTCCAAGTCTCTATTTGGTCAAAAATAAATCCCTCCTTTTTAGTCCAGGAAGTAGAAATACTAAAACAAAGGCCTGTCATTTCAAAGTGAGAATTTTGGGGGAAGGTGATAGCAGAAGAGAGAAGACTTTACCATCTCCTAGAGAACTCAGAAAAAAATTCTGGGCTCTTTGTGCTTAGCGAGGGCTGGGGCTGCGGACGAAGAAACCCAAACCAGAAAAGGGAATGGGGCCTGATAGGATTTTTAAAGGAGTATTTTCAGGAACCTTAAATGCCCTTCCCAAGGGAGTTAGCAGAGGCTCTCCCAGGCCTAGGCAGAAACAGACTTGAGATGGAAAAGGCTCCTCCGTGATAGATTCTCTGCATCCGGAGTTTTGGGGACAAGGCAGCAAGAAAATAGAGACAACCAGGGACTTCCCTGGTGGTCCACTGGCTAAGACTCCTCCCTCCCAGTGCTGGGGGCCTGGGTTTCACTCCTAGTTTGGGAACTAGATCTTGGAGAATGCCGCAAATACAACCTGACACGGCCAAATAAATAAATAAATAAGCCTATTTTTTTAAAGAAGAAAGAAAATAGAGACAGTTGGAAGGCAGCCACCCTGTGAGTCTGAGCCTTCTCAGGCCCTAGAGCTGAGGGAGAGTGAGGGGCAAGACGGAGCTCAGATGCTCGGTCTCCTCAGCCCTGGACCAGCATCACAACCATGCTGTGTGTTTGGGGAAAAGGTGAGGTGGGCTTGTATTGGTGTTTCCCAGCTGTAGGAGCTGGGGCTTTCAGAGGGCTTTCCCATCACAAAGTTAACACTAGTGGGAAGCAGAATGAGGTCAGAGCCCATGACTGCCTGCTTTCAAGCTGCCATCAGCCCCATCTGTCTGTGACAACTCATAGCTATGATTTACTCTTGGATAAATCAAGGTGCAGCAGCTCAAAGCTCCCTGTGACTCGGTATACACAGAACCTCTCTGCCTCTGAGAATCTTATTTGCTTCTTACCTAAGGATACATTACTTGCCAATGCTGTCGGAAGCAGTTTTGACTGAAATGACATTACATGTGAATGAAAAAGGTAACTGTGTCAATGGAACTTACCTCTAGCCTTCTGATTTTTTCATCTTGATAAATGCATTATTGTTATTATTTTTTGATGTGGCTAAGAGATGAAGTACTGGAAATTTTTTTCTAAATAGAAAGTTATTTTTTTATTCAGTAAAAATAAGTTGACTCTAAAGACTGACTAAACTTTCAGGATTTCCGTGGCAGCACAGAGGTTAAACCTCTATGCTACCAATGCAGGAGGTGCAGGTTTGATCCCTGGGCAGGGGACTAAGATCCCACATGCCCCACAGCACAGCCAAGAAAAAAAAAATTGCAAACCCAGAATGACTAAGCTTTCCAACAAAAAATAAGTTCTGAAACTAATCATCTCAGAAAATCTCATTAGGGTGATGGCATGGGTTTCAACACCAATAATGTGTGTTCATAACCACTCCGCATCCCCAAATGATAGAAAATTCACCATTGGCTGAGCCTGATCAGATCTGGGAAAAGGCCAAGGAGGGGCAGATCCAAGTTACCTTGCCCTGTAAGAACTTCCTGGAAGATTTGCTTATCAGACACCTAACGCCCAGGCTCCAGCTCATCAGCTGTGTTCACAGAGTCTACCTTCTAAGATCATAGAAGCAGTAAGTTGCACTAGATCTTGGATGAGCAACTTAAGAAAGAGTAATCATAAACTCAAGTGAAGCAGGACAAAGAAAAGAGTAGCCTATATGGGCCAGTCTCTTCTGCCAGATTGATGGGGAGTCTAGGAAACCAACTAGGGCTTCCCAGGTGGCGCTAGTGGTAAAGAACCTGCCTGCCAATGTGAGGGGATGTAAGAGACCAGGTTCAATCCCTGGGTCTGGAAGATCCCCTGGAGGAGGAAATGGCAACCCACTCCAATATTCTTGTCTGGAGAATCCCATGGACAGAGGAGCCTAGCGGGCTACAGTCTGTGGGGTCACAGAGAGTCAGATACAACTAAAATGGCTTAGCATACAGCACTAGGAAACCAAGTGGCCAAAATCTGCTGACATCTTAACTGGAGGGAGCAGGGACACCATGCTGGAAAATACAGGCTCCCAGACTCACCCCCCAAAAAGGATGGCACAGTCCATGATGATTTAGAAAGTCAAGACTTCACTGGAGCCGTCATGGCCTGAGAGACAGTGTGTGGCTTCCCCTGCCTTTGTCCCTGCGGAAATAACGAGCAGGGACTGGCGCCAGAATTTGACATGATTTGGCTGCAGCCCTGGGTGTGCAGTCCAGGAGGGGAAAGTCATCCATGCTTACCCAGCACTTACTCTGTGCCAGGCCCTCCTCTCTAAGGAGCCTCACAGCTCTCAATTTACTTAGATCTCACAACCCACCAAGGGATTCTCCATTTTGACCTCATTCTATGAATGAGCTAAACAAGCGCAGAAAGGTCAAGCAGTTTGTCCAAAGTCACACAGCTAAAAAGTGATGAAGTGAGATTTGAACCCAGGGACTCTAGATCCAGAGCCCACAGGTTTAAACGTTAGGTTTTCACTGCCTCAGGGAAATGAGGCTTTATGAGAAGCTGTGGACTTTGCAGAGCAGGCACCATATAAATACTGGTAGAGTGAGTCTTTTTTTCCTTCACCAACTGTGTGCCTTTCGAGGGCAAGAAAATGTGTCCTGCTCCTCTTTGCAATCCCCTAAGAGTTATTGAGGGGCTTCCCAGGTAGCACTAGAGGTAAAGAACTTGCCTGCCAATGCAGGAAACATAAGAGACAGCAGGTTCAATCCCTGGGTCGGGACGGTCCCCTAGAGTACAGCATGGCAGCCCACTCCAGTATTCTTGCCTGGAGAATCCCATGGACAGAGGAGCCTGGTGGGTTACACTCCATAGGGTCACAAAGAGTCGGACAAGACTGAAGCAACTGAACATGCACACACTCAAGAACTATTGCAGTGTTGCTAACAAACAATTGTCCAAAAAAAAAAAGAAAAGGGACCACTCAGTGCCTCTGAGGCATATCCACATGTCCTTTTTAAAAATGATAGTTTCCTTCCTTATCACAAAATATATGTTTGTTGCAGAAAGTGTGGGAATGCACAAAAGGAGAAAAGAACTCACCTTAGAAACTTACTACCTAGAAAAGTATTATCTTTTTAATTTTTATCGCCTTCCCCCCCACCCCAGGTTTGCAGTGTCTACAATCTTGTTTTTCTAAGGTGACAGTTCATTTCACTGTCCTGCTAGCATTTCATAAACTTGTCCAGTTAATGTCTCAAAAGAACCTATCAGAGACCAATAACATGGTTTCTGCAAGAGGAAACAAATACTTGATCATTTTATTTATGCTTTTTGAGGGGCTCCATAGGCACTTGGGCAATTTTTATGGTCTTGTTTGACTTTCAGAGAAGTTGTGACAAGTTTCCTGGGAAAGGGGCACATATGCATAAGGAGAGAGAAAAAGGCAGATGACATAAATTTAAAATTGTGTCACCAGGGGCTTCCCTGGCAGTCAGGGGTTAAGACTTCATCTTCCAATGCAGGGGGTGTGGGTTCAGTCCCTAGTCAGGGAGCTAAGATTCCCACATGCTTTGCAGCCAAAAAACTGAAACATAAACCGGTGATGGATAGGGAGGCCTGGCGTGCTGCGATTCATGGGGTCGCAAAGAGTCGGACACAACTGAGCGACTGAACTGAACTGAACTGACTATTGTAACAAATTCAATAAAGACTTTAAAAGTGGTCCACATAAAAGAAAAAGATCTTTAAAAAATAAATAAAATTGTGTCACCCTGAGGAGTGTGTGTATGTGTGTGTGTGTGTGTGTGTAAGGGACTGTTTTATTTTTCCTTCCTAGACTTTTTTTTTTTTTTCAGTTTTTAGCTGTGCTGTGCAGCTTGTGGGATTTTAGTTCTCCATCCAGGGATCAAACCTCTGCAGTAAGAGTATGGAGTCCTAACCACAACCACCAGGGAATTCCCTTCCATAGACTGTCGAGAAATAGAAGCCAAGCATCAATGCTGCTGCTGTGCATAAAGTGCAAAAAGAATATTTCCTTAGAAATGGTTAGGGCTAAGAACTGATTGGAACTTAACAAAGTAAGGGAGAAAGTGCTTGATTGTGGGTGGCCTTCACCTTTTAGGTGGCAAAGAGCCAGGCAGGCAGGGCCAGATTACAGAGAGGAAAGTTTGAGTGTCTGATTAACCAAGGAGAGGCTATAGGAAGACAATCAGGCCTTACATTAAGAAGAAATAATCCAGACTGTATTCACGAAATGAAGGAGCTTGCCTTTCAGCTCAGTTTGCTGCTGCTGCTGCTGCTGTGTGTGTGTGTGTGGGTATTTGGCATCATCAAATAAAAGCATTAGAAAAAAAATTTTAGATTACCCTTTGATACCTACAGGACTTCCCTGGTGGCTCAGATGGTAAAGAATCTGTCTGCCGCGCAGCAGACCTGGGTTCAGTTGCTGGCTGGGGAAGATCCCCTGCAGAAGGGAATGGCAGCCCACTCCAGTATTCTTGCCTGCAGAATCCTACGGACAGAGGAGCCTGGCAGGCTACAGTCCATGGGGTCGCAAAGAGCTGGACACAGCTGAGCGACTAACACTTGATACCTACAGTTGAAAATAGTGTGTGTAATTTTGGTTTCCACCTCTCTNTGCTGGCTGGGGAAGATCCCCTGCAGAAGGGAATGGCAGCCCACTCCAGTATTCTTGCCTGCAGAATCCTACGGACAGAGGAGCCTGGCAGGCTACAGTCCATGGGGTCGCAAAGAGCTGGACACAGCTGAGCGACTAACACTTGATACCTACAGTTGAAAATAGTGTGTGTAATTTTGGTTTCCACCTCTCTCTGGACTGGGAATGGGCCTGGGAAAGTTGAGTGGGAAATCTGAGAGGGAAAGGGTCTATAGAAAGATGGGTCCAAAAGCTGCAGGGCAGAGGTCTACTGGAACAGCAAGTCCACGAGTGGCTCAGACAAGATACACACAGGGGTTTTCCCACCACGTTCTGAAATTCTCGAGTGAGGGAAATCAGGCTCAAATAAAAGGAAATACCACCTCACTCCACAGATATTAATGTTGACAGAGCTTGTCACTTTCAAGATGTGGTAATGCCAGGAGATATAAATGGATTAAGAAGGACTTGATGGACTGTGGTTGTTGGGAGAAACGGGACTCTATGTAACCTTAAGGAGCAGAGAAGAAGTGCTCCTTCCAGGGGGCACTCTTTGGGGCCACCATTGCCAGGAGATCCCAGGCAACTCTGGCCCAGGTTAGGAATTTCTTCTGTGTTTGGCTCTGGGAGTTTTGACTTTGTTCAACCGGCTTTCCTTCACACCCTGGAGCCTCTGTCAGTCCTTTGGCTTCTTATTGGGTTGGGCAAAAAGTTCATTACAGAGAAACCCAAACGAACTTTTAACCCAACCCAACACTTATGATGTGAACAGGCCAGAGTCTGTTTCAATGTAGAATTTAATTTAGGAAGGAGGAGGACCTGGTCTAGTGCCATTTCATTCATCCATCCAACAATTTATGGAGCACCCACCATCTGCCAAGTGCTAGGGATGAAATACAAAATGAACAATAAACAAAATAAATACATATGTATTCTGAATTGTGGGTTTCCCTGGTGGCTGAGAAGGTAGAGTCTGCCTGTAATGCGGGAGACCCAGGTTCAATCCCTGGGTCAGGAAGATCCCCTGAAGAAGAGAATGGCAACCCACTCCAGTATTCTTGCCTGGAAAAGTCCCATGGACTGAGGAGCCTGGCAGACTACAGTCTATGAGGTTGCAAAGAGTTGGACACAATTGAGCGACTTCATTTGGTTGGTACTCTGAATTATGGAGATGCTAGAAGGCAGGAATCACTGAGATCTGAGAGGAAATAATTTTGTGGGGTGTGTGTATGTGTGTGTGTGATAAGCCGGTCAGGAAAGGTCTCTCTGGAAAGGAAATAGTTCAGCTGGGACCTCAAAGATGAGCCAAACCCAGCCATGCCCAGTGTGGGAGGAACATTCCAGCAGAGGGAGCACACAGCCAAAGGTCCTGAAAAGGCACGAGTGGGTGTGGCCAGGGGCAAAGGGGCCACTGTGAGCAGAGCTTGGAAAGAGGTGGTGGGGAGTGGGAGCTGGCTCCCAGTGGGAGTGACAGGCAGGCACAGTCAGGTCACCCAGGACTTGGTGGGCCACTCAGGGAATTTGAATTCTATTCCAAATTCAATGGCAAAACCTTGGAAGGAGTTTAAAAGTCATTGAGAGAGAGAATAGTGGTACATCTTTTAAAGTAATTTTACTTGGATCCCACTTGTGTTCAGTCACTAAGTGTTGTCCGACTCTTTGAGACCCCATGGACTGTAGCCCGCCTGGCTCTTTTGTCCATGGGATTTTCCAGGCAAGAATACTGGAGTCGGTTCCCATTTCCTTCTCCAGGGAATCTTTCTGATCGAGGGATCAAACATGCATCTCTTGAGTCTCCTGCATTGGCAGGCAGATTCTTTACCACTGAGCCACCCAGGAAGCCCAATTTTACTTCGATATAACTGGCTATTCCCCCTAGAACACGGGGAAATATCCCCTACTCTTGTGTGAAGATTCATTACTGAACTGTTTAACTTACTTTTTTTGCTCTTGGCTGTTCTCCCTGTGGCTATGGTGGGGCCGTCTGATAACCAGAAGGCTCCAGAGGAAGGGACACGAGCTGGCCTGTAGGGGGAAAGGCTTGACGGTTCCTTGCATTCCGGATCTGTCCACTTGCCACTCCCCAGTGACCCCAGAGCCAGAGGCGTTCACTGCACCCAAAGGAGAAGCTTAGACATCCACTTCCCACCTCTGTTCTCTTCCATGTCTGATTCTGTCTCCGTTTCCCAGTCCCTTATACTTCCTGGGATCACCTCCCAAATAAATTGCTCTCAGTCAGATCCATGTTTCAGGGTCCACTTCTGGGGAGACTCAACCTGAATGTTATGTGGAGTTGAAACAAAGAAAAATAAAAAGGCTTGCAGTGCTTCTAGGCACCCATTAAATCTAGGCTTCTTTCCTCTAAAAAGGGTAGGATGGTTCCATTAGATTCAAACAAAGACCCGGGGAAGCTTGGAGTCAGGAGCTCTTTCTGCTAGCTAGGTGAGAGTCTGCCAGCCCCCAGTGACAGCCAGTGAAATGTGAAGGATGAGAAAGTCATATGAAGAAAGGCTGTTTTGTTATGCTGTATACAGATGTGAGTTAGGTGAGCTTTAGTGGGAAGGGAACAAGAACACTAATGGAAGAGTTCAAAAGGAAATCTGTGTCAAGCAGCTGAGATATATGACTTGTGGTAATAAATCTGTCAGAAGTTTCTGTTCTCCCAACCTCCATGACCAAAGATTGCTTGTGATCTGTGACAAATTGCAGTCCAAAGAATGAAAAGTTCACAAGTTAATCAAGATGAGAATCTTTTGTGCAGAACAGGAATAAATACTTCAGACTCATCTTCCAACTCAAAATATTTTGTGGAACACCTGTCTACTGGTGAAACTCTACATGAACTTTTTTCACTTGTCTGACAATGAAGACCCCAAGATGTTTTTGTTCGGGGCCCAGAACTTTCTGATTCTCTTTATGAGGCTGTTAAAATCATAGATTGGGCTTCTCAGGTAGCACTAGTGGTAAAGAACCCTGCCTGCCAAAGCAAGAGACAAGAAAGGTGGGTCCAATGCCTGGGTTGGGAAAATGCCCTGGAAGAGGGCATGTCCACCCACTCCTGCCTGGAGAATCCCATGGACAGAGGATCCTGGCGGTAGGGTCACAAAGAGTTGGACATGACGGAAGCCACTTAGCACACACATACAAAGTCGTAGATTAGGAAGACAGGGCATAGCATTTTGCCAAGGACAAATATTAACCAATAGGAACAACAATGACTCTGTGATTTGAGGACTTTACCTATGATTCAAACCAAATAAAATAAAGATTTATGAGACAAGACATAAATGTTGAAGAAATACTGAGAGACTAAATTCATCCTCCCATGTCAACTGTTACCATATGGATAACGTGTTGTCATTCAGTGGCACAATAGTGTCCTACTCTGCGACCCCATGGACTGCAGCACACCAGCCTTCCCTGTCTTTCGCCATCTCCCAGACCTTTGCTCAAACTCATGTCCATTGAGTCAATGATGGATAGGATATAACCAAGGCCATATAACTAAGTTTTGGGTTAAAGTCATGGCAAAATTGTATTTTATAGTGCCTCCAAATGTTTAATTTTTGAAACAAATGTATATTTTAAAAGTGCGTTACTAAGTGTAGTTCAAGCATAGGACTAACTAAACTCAGGGATGAAGAGATTTGGGGAAGGAAAAGAGTTATTAAAGAAATTAAGGACAGGAGGTATCCTTCTCAACCAGCTCCTAACCTGAAATCTCCTTGAATGCCTTCTGGTTCTATGGGCCAACTGAATCACAGGGCTGTGAAAATAAACAGGGAAGGTTAACAAGAGATAATGAGCAGGAAGTGACCTGTTATTGATTTTCCAAAGGATGTGTGCATGGCAGATATTGGAAATGAACTCTGGTGTGGCTCATTCTTGCTTCCTTAGGTTGTTGACATGTGATACCTACAAGGTTTTTGTCTGTTTTGTTTTTAGGTTCACGGGATTTTATTTATTTATTTGCCACATTGCAAGGCATATATGATCTTGGTTCCCTGACCACGGATCAAATCCAGAGCCCCTGCAGTGGAAGCACAGAGCCTTAACCACTGGACCACCAGGGAAGTCCCACCTATAGGTTTTTAGATGATTAATAAAAGCAGTTTTAGAGCAGTGTGACACTCTTTAGTTACTGACCGAACTTTATGTAGTATGTTACCCTTTTCATGTCATGGGTAGTGCTACCGAATGACGTAGCTTCCAGACACCACGAACCCTAAACTAGAGTGTGCTGAGAGGCAAAATGTGTTTCAAGTACAAATTGTCAGAAGTCCCATCAGATTTCAAAGAAGACTGGGTGTTTTCTTGGTGAAGACTTTGAAAACTTGAATGTATGAGGGTGATTGGAAAAAGTGGGTCACATTTTGTGGGAAAGGAATTTTGGCATCCAGTTCAGGGTACATCTTCTGTTTCTTTGTTTTTCTCTTTTCTTATATCCAATTTCAAGTCTTCAAGTAATTCAATTTGAAAACTCAGTACAGTCCTTTTAAAAGACTCATTAGGATTTTAAATGAAAAAGTTAAATATGCAACCACATTAATTTTTACAGTCATGGGCAGAGAACTGAGAACCAAATTCATCCCCTGACTCTGCCCCTATGCCTGACCATGGGTATTCTTACCCTCTCTGGGCTCTGGTTGCTGATCTGTAAATGTCACCTCATATAGTGTATGAGTCCCTGAGCCACGGAAGGTGAGAATAGAGCACCAGGAGAAACCTACTGGATAGGGGTCATTGGTGTGCCTCCCTATGCCATGTCTTAAGGAGGCACGTTTTCTGATAAGAATTGACCTGGGTAAGTGATGGGATGGTGGGAGAAGTGATTGGTGGGAGAAACACCTGCTGGTTTTTTCTGGCTTCACTGGGTCTTTGTTGCTGCACATTGGCTTTTTCTAGTCTCAGGGAGAAGGGGCTATCTCTGGTGTGGGGTCTTCTCCTTCTGATGGCTTCTGTTGTTACTGAGCAGGGTTCTAGGGCCGCTAGGCTTCAGTAGTTGCCAGCTAGGGCTTAGCTGCTCTGCAGTATGTGGAATTTTCCCAGACCAGGGATGGAACCTGTAGCCCCTCCACTGACAGACAGATTCTTAACCACCAGCCCAGCAGGGAAGTCCCACCTTTTCTTTTTAGAATTTATTTCCTTTATGTTTTCTACAATGAATGTGTATTACTGCTGTTGTTTAGTCGCTACGTTGTGTCCAACTTTTTGCGACCCCATGGACTGCAGCGCACCAGACTTCCTTGTCCTCCAATAATGAGTGTGTATTCGGTTCGGTTCGGTTCAGTCGCTCAGTCATGTCCGACTCTTTGTGACCCCATGAATCGCAGCACACCAGGCCTCCCTGTCCATCACCAACTCCGGAGTTCACTCAGATTCCTGTTCATCGAGTCAGTGATGCCATCCAGCCATCTCATCCTCTGTCGTCCCCTTCTCCTCCTGCCCCCAATCCCTCCCAGCATCAGAGTCTTTTCCAATGAGTTAACTCTTTGCATGAGGTGGCCAAAGTATTGGAGTTTCAGCTTTAGCGTCATTCCTTCCAAAGAAATCCCAGAGTATTACTATTGCCCTAAAAATATTCTGGACAGAGGGAGGATAAAGTTACAATCAAAGGAAAACAAGGGCAAAGAGCTGATCTAACACTAGACTGTAAGAAGTACCCCGAAGGCATCAGTCTCTTACTCGGGTGGGTCCTGGCTCAGACCCACCTTCATGATCCGGGAACATCCGCCCGCCTCTAAGGGATACCCATTTATCAGTTCACCATCAGGGCAGGTGGCGTCAATGTCAACGTTGTGCGTTCCTCCTGATCCACCGCCCGTCCCGGCAGATATGTGCACAGCCTGAACTTGACTGTGTGTCTTGGCGGGAACGGCCTGGCAGGCGCTGGCTGTGCTCAGGTGTGCGTCCCCGTCGTGCTGTTTTTCAGCTCGCCCGTGCGTCGTTGGGGAGTGGAGCCCCTGGAGCGGTTGTGCTGGCCAGTGTCGGCCCACGGCGCGGGTGCGGAGGCGCGCGGTGCAGCAGGAGCCTCAGAACGGCGGCGCGCCCTGCCCGGCCCTGGAGGAGAGAGCCGGCTGCCTGGAGTACGCGACGCCGCAGGGCCAGGACTGCGGGCATGCCTTCGGTACTGCGTTTTCCTTACTTGCTGTCCCTGGGTGGGGAGCATCCAATCCAGGCACTGCAGGAAGCGGGGTGGGCCAGGCTGCGCAGAGGAGATAGGAAGCTCAGGAAGTGTTAGATAATGCCTTTATCCATCACTGCATTAAAGCCCTCCCCAACACCCGAGCCAGCCCTTCCCATTTATAGCTTGTAGGTGGGCCCCTCCCGCGCTGCAGGCGCCAGCTGTAAGAGACTTGCACTGTGGTGTTTAGCAAACTCTGTCAAGCTGACCACAAAGGACTTAAGGTAGGATGATGCTATTTCACACAGGATAAGATGCGTCCAGTAAGGATAACTGGATTTCAGCTTTCACCGCCATCCCTGTTTAATCAGGGACACTCGCATACCTGTGAAAATAATAGAAAAATTAGAAATTCCTGTTGTTTAGTTGCTCAGTCGCATCTGACTCTTTGTGACCACATGGACTGTAGCCCTTCAGGCTTCCCTGTCCATGGGATTCTCCAGGCAAGAATACTGCAGTGGGTTGCCATGCCCTCCTCCAGAGGATCTTTCCAAGCCAGGGATGGAACCTGTGCCTCTTGCATTCTCCTCGGATTCTTTGCCACTGAGCCACCTGGGAAGCTCAACAAATTCCTAAAGCATGATAAAATGATTCTCTTAAAAAACCTGTTTCTCCTCCCAGACCAACTGGATTGGGGCTGACGTCTTGAGATTTTTGATTTGGGAAGTTTGTTTTGGTTGTGGGCTGGCCCAGGAGACCCAGAGTCAGCTCCTTCATGAGTCTAAAGCCATAGGAAGCTCACAAAGAAATAAACAAAAAGGCCAAAACTGGTGTGTTGACAGGGGTTGAATCTGATAGAGCAAAACACTGACTTCTCAGGGTAGCAGAGATCATGTTTTTTTTTCATAGGAATCTGGAAAATTCCATGTCAACGTGATCCTCCCTGAGTTGTTTTGCTCCTTTGTTCCTTCCACACACACATGTTTATTGAGTCTCCTGGATGCCAGGCACTGGGCTGCATGCCAATTACAGTGGGGAGAAAAGTTGCTGTGGAACCTGCTGTCAGGTAGGTCACAGTCTAGCGGGAGGGGAAGATGATAAGCAGATCATCCTAGGAAACTAGTCCCAGAGAATTACCACTGCAATTTGATCCAACGGGGTATGGAACAAGGGCTTCCCCACTGGCTCAGTGGGTAAAGAATCTGCCTATAATGCAGGAGACACAGGACATGCAGGTTCAGTCCCTGGACTGGTAAGATACCCTGGAGGAGGAAAATGGCAACCCACTCCAGTATTCTTGCCTGGAGAATCCCATGGACAGAGGAGCCTGGGAGGCTACAGTCCATGGCGTCACAAAGGTTTGGATGCGGCTGAGTGACTAACCACTGCAAGCATAGGATATCATGTATGGAACAAGGGAGAGGTGTAGTGAGTTGTGAGTGTGTGTTGTAAATACCGTCTGAGCCAACAAGGAGGTCCCATGTGTGTTGTAAATAGATTCCTTGGTGGAGGAGGGGATCCACAGAGGCTAGGAGGGGAGGGACTTCCCTGAGGATTTGAAAAGGCTGAAAAATGCAGAACCATCCGGGTAGAGAGAACAGCATGGTGAGCCAGACACTCAGGTGTAGGTGGGGTTGAGGATCTGGGGACCGGTCTAGGAAAAACTCATGACCGCAAGAGGCAGTAACACATGATGACCTTACAGGTCGTGTGAGAGAGGATGATCAAAGGTTGCACAATGGTGACCACCATCCAGAGGGGAACAGAAGAGTCTGCCAGGAGCTCGTGTATCCAGTTGATGTCAACTAAGCAGCATGGTTTGGAGTCCCTGGGTGAAAGGGCTTCATAGGGCAGGTGTCATGGTGGCTTGGGGTCCTGCAACCATAAAGATTTACCTAATCAATGGCCAGCAGACGTTGGGTATATTTCACAGGATATGCAAAATAAGTAGGATCTAAATGGCTAAAAATCTGCTTGTTTGGCTATTTTAAAAACAATCGAATGTATAAAAATTTTAGTTTAGTGCCAGTAGGGTTTTGTCTCATTTTGTTTACTTTTGGCTGTGCTCAGGCTTTCTCTAGTTGCAGAGAGTGGGGGCTACTCTCTAGTTGTGGAGGGCGGGCCCTAGGGTGCAGGCTCAGTAGCTGTGGCACATAGGCTTAGTTGCTCTGTGGCACGTGGAATCTTCCCGGACCGGGGATCAAACCCATGTTCCCTGCACTGGCAGCTGGATCCATTAGAAAAAACAACGGCACCACTCAGTTACAGGGATGGGCTGCTAGAATGTATTCCTGCAGCACCGACTGACCCTTCAGTGTGGCACCAGGGTGCTCAGCCCTCTTCCCAGGCCTGGGTCTCTTCATAGCAGGATGATAATGCGTATCCTTCCATCCTTTTGTATTGTCTTCAGTTTCCTTCATCAGTGTCTTACAGTTCTCAGAGTACAAGTCTTTCACTTCCTTGGTTCAATTTATTCTTAGGCATTGTATTCTTTTTGAGGCAATTGTAAATGAGATTGTTATGTTAATTCCTCTTTCTCACAGTTTGTTACTAGCCACAATGTATTTTTATGTATTGAATTTTTGGGTTGTACTGGGTCTCCATTGGGAGACGGCAATGGCACCCCACTCCAGTACTCTTGCCTGGAAAATCCCATGGACGGAGGAGCCTGGTGGGCTGTAGTCCATGGGGTTGCTGAGAGTCGGACACGACTGAGCGACTTCATTTAAACATTTCACTTTCATGCATTGGAGAAGGAAATGGCAACCCACTCCGGTATTCTTGCCTGGAGAATCCCAGGGACGGGGGAGCCTGGTGGGCTGCCATCTATAGGGTCGCACAGAGTCGGACACGACTGAAACGACTTAGCAGCATCAGCAGCAGCAGGGTCTCCATTGCTGTGTGGGCTTTTTTCCTAGTTTCCGCAAGCAGGGGATCTAGTTGTGATCTGTGGGCTTCTCGTTGTGGTAGCTTCTCTTGCTGCCAAGCATTGGCTCGAGGGCTCGTGGGCTTCAGTAGCTGCATCACGTGGGCTCGGTACTTGTGGCTCCCAGGCTCTAGAACACAGGCTCAACAGTTGTGGCACACAGGCTTAGTTGCCCCACGCCATATGGGATGCTCCCAGATCAGGGGAACCTGTGTCTTCTGCGTTGGCAGGCAGATTCTCTACCACTGAGCTACCAGGGAAGTCCCTGTGTATTGATTTTGTATCTTAAAACTTTTGAATTCATTAGTTCGAACAGTTTTTGTTTTTTTTGGTGGAGTCTTCAAGGTTTTCTATGTATTAATAGTATCATGTCATTTGCAAATAGTATCAGTTTTATTACTTCCTTTTGGACTTGAATTTATTAAAAAAATTTTTTTCTTGACTCATTGCTGGGACTATGACTTTCAATACTTAGTTGAATAAAAGTGGCAAGAGTGGGCATCCTTGTCTTACTCCTCTTAGAAGAAAAGTTTTCAGCTTTTCGCCATTGAGTGCGTTAGCTGTGGGCTTGTCATATATGGCCTTCATATGTTGAGGTACATTCCTACTGTATCCAGTTTGTTGATATCAACATCATAAATGGATTTTGAATTTTGTCAAATGTTTTTGCACATCTATCGAGATGATCATGTGATTTTTACCCTTCATTTTGTGAATGTCTCACACTGGTTGATCTGCAGAATCAATGAAACCATCCTTGCATCCCTGGAATAAATCCTGCTTGATCATGGTGTATGATCTTTTTACTGTATAATTAAATTCAGTTTGTTACTGTTTTGCTGATGATTTTTGCATCTATGTTCATCAAGGATATTGGCCTGTAATTTTCTTTTTTGTGTGTATACTTGTCAGGTTTTGGTAACAGGGTAATGCAGGCTTCATAAAATTTGTTTGTAAAATTTTCCTCCTCTTTGATTTTTAGGAAACGTTTGAGAAGGATATTACATTTTTTTTTTAATATGTTTTGTAGAATTTTCCAGTAAAGCCATCTAGGCCTGGGCTTTTGTTTTTTGGGAGATTTTGTTTTTTCATTACTGTTTCAATTTCCCTATTAGTAGTCAATCTATTCAGATTTTCTATTTCTTCATAATTCAGTCTTGTATGAATTTATTTGTCTAATTTGCTGATATATAGTTATCTGTTATAGTGTCTTATGATCCTTTATATTTCTATGGTATTAGTTGTAACTGCTCCTTTTTCATTTCTAATTTAACCTATTAGAATTGCCTCTTTCTTTCTTGGTGAGTCTAGCTAAAGTTTGTCTATTTGGTCTGTCTTTTCAGAAAACCAGCCCTTCATCTCATGGGTTTATTCTACTAATTTTTTAGTGTCTGTTTATTTTCATTCTGATCTTTATTATTTCAGGAAGCAGTGAAATAATATTTTAATCCTCTTGGAACAAGGACTTGATAAATTGTGTAACAGCCTACCAAAATGCAGAAAACACTAAAATTAAGAGATTCACTCACAGGAAAACACCTTTCAGAGAAAACACGCTGGGTGTTGTATTATTGTTGTTCAGTCACTGAGCTGTGTCTGACTCTTTTCGATCCCATGAACTGCAACATGCTAGGCTTTCCTGTCCTTCACAGTCTCCGGGAGATTGCTTAAACTCAAGTCCGTTGGGTTGGTGATGCTATCCAACCATCTCATCCTCTGTCACCTCCTTCTCCTGCCCTCAATCTTTCCTAGCGTCAGGGTCTCTTTCAATGAGTTTGTTCTTTGCATCAAGTGGTCAAAATACTGAAGCTTCAGTACTGGTCCTTCCAATGAATATTCAGGGTTGATTTCCTTTAGGACTGTATTAACTTTTGACACTACCTCAGAAAGCTGGAGGCAGTACATTACCACAAACTTAGTGACTTAAACAGCACAAATGTATCATCACACAGTTCTATAGTCAGAAGTCAGACACAGGTCTTACTGAACTTAACCAAGGTTGTCAACAGGGCTGAATTCCCTTCTGGTGGCTCTGAGGGAGAGTCGGTTTCTTTGCATTTTCCATTGTATCAGAGGCTTCCTTTTCTCACAGTCCCCTTCCTCCACCTTCCCAGCCAGACCATAGCATCTTTCTGTGCCTCTCTTCAGTCATAACATCTTCCTCTAACTCTTCAAAGGACCATTGTGCTTACATTCAACCCATCTGGATAATCCAGAATAATCTCCCTATTTTAAGTTCAGTTGAGTAACACCTTTAATTTCTTTTTGCCATGCAACATAATATATTCACAGCTTCTGGGGATTTGGACATGGACATCTTGAGGGAGGCATTATTTTGCCTGTGATGGACAGGGAGGCCTGGCGTGCTGCGGTTCATGGGGTCGCAAAGAGTCGAACACGACTGAGCAACTGAACTGAACTGAACTGAACTGATGGATATAGGATAATGTCATCTCTCTGGGTTTACACATGAGGACATTGGAGCTCAGTGAGGTGGCAGCATGACAGATGATCTCATTGCCCTAAATTTTATGAGCTCCCACCCTTAATAGTGTTTTGCTTCTAAGCATTATCATTTAGTTCAGTTCAGTCACTCAGTCGTATCCAACTCTGTTATGATTATTATTATGTTTAAAATTAATATTGATAATGTAAATCAATGAATTTACGTTATACATATGAATATTCAGTTGATATTAATATATCATTGTAATATGAATGTTAATAATATAGAAATGTTAATACTATACAAATGTTAATAATATTGATATATTATTATTATATTAGGTTGGCCAAAAAGTTCATTCAGGTTTTCCCATGCTATCTAACAGAAAAACCTAAACAAACTTTTTGGCCAATCCAATATTTTAAAATCACAATTAACAGAGTCTGATAACTAAGTAGAAATATAAAGGCCATGCAAGGCCAGTGAATAAAATATGATCATGAAGACTCTCTAATTAAGGATCAAGTAGCCATTGGTGGCTCAGCAGCAAAGACTCTGCCTACCAAGGCAGGAGACACGAGTTCGATCCCTGGGTTGGGAGGATTCCCTGGAGAAGGAAATGGCAACCCACTCCAGTATTCTTGCTTGGGAAATCCCATGGGCAGAAGAGTCTGGTGGGCTGCAGTCCATGGGGTTGCAAAAGCAGTGAGCACAACTTAGTGACTTAACTCACATGCAGCCTTTGCCCTCTTCCAGTTTCATTTAATGTGCATCGTGGGTATATTTTTTTAATCATAAAAGCAAATCCAGAAGCATATGTTATGTGTTTGTTGACCATGTTGACTATTGCTCATGTGGGTTTTCCTTCTGCAAGATCACTGTGCGTTATTGTGAACCGTATGATTCTAGGCTGGCATTATTTGTCAAAGTTTCATTCCATTCTCTTCGACACCGCATCTACAGACTAGTGGTTCTAAGCCTGCTTTTGTGACACCCCGTTGTGTCAGAGGGCTTGATGAAATTCTCCAAGCAAATTTAATTTACTTTCATGTTCAAAGTAAGTACGTGCGGTGCCACTCTTTCAGAAGTGGAGTTGCTGTAAAAGCAAACAATGGTAGGTTGATGGGATGCCAGAAAAGTTGGCAAATAGTCTGTTAACAAAGAATCTATTACATGGAATATTGTTGCCAGGAAGGGGAGAGGCGGAGGAATGGGCATTTATTGAAAGCTTGTGTCCTGGAGAACCAGCTATGTGCTGCCACACAGAAGCAGAAGGGAGACTGGAGGCAAAAATAATTTCTAAATTACCTACTGCTCTCATTGAAAAATTGAATCTGTGGGGAATATTAAAAAAAAAATGGAGCTAGCTCAGAGTCCTCTAGGTGATCTGGCTCTTGGCTTGTTTACTTTAGACTCGTGCCAAAGGGAAGGTGGCCTGGCGTGCTGCGGTTCATGGGGTCGCAAAGAGTCGAACACGACTGAGCAACTGAACTGAACTGAACTGAACTGATGGATATAGGATAATGTCATCTCTCTGGGTTTACACATGAGGACATTGGAGCTCAGTGAGGTGGCAGCATGACAGATGATCTCATTGCCCTAAATTTTATGAGCTCCCACCCTTAATAGTGTTTTGCTTCTAAGCATTATCATTTAGTTCAGTTCAGTCACTCAGTCGTATCCAACTCTGTTATGATTATTATTATGTTTAAAATTAATATTGATAATGTAAATCAATGAATTTACGTTATACATATGAATATTCAGTTGATATTAATATATCATTGTAATATGAATGTTAATAATATAGAAATGTTAATACTATACAAATGTTAATAATATTGATATATTATTATTATATTAGGTTGGCCAAAAAGTTCATTCAGGTTTTCCCATGCTATCTAACAGAAAAACCTAAACAAACTTTTTGGCCAATCCAATATTTTAAAATCACAATTAACAGAGTCTGATAACTAAGTAGAAATATAAAGGCCATGCAAGGCCAGTGAATAAAATATGATCATGAAGACTCTCTAATTAAGGATCAAGTAGCCATTGGTGGCTCAGCAGCAAAGACTCTGCCTACCAAGGCAGGAGACACGAGTTCGATCCCTGGGTTGGGAGGATTCCCTGGAGAAGGAAATGGCAACCCACTCCAGTATTCTTGCTTGGGAAATCCCATGGGCAGAAGAGTCTGGTGGGCTGCAGTCCATGGGGTTGCAAAAGCAGTGAGCACAACTTAGTGACTTAACTCACATGCAGCCTTTGCCCTCTTCCAGTTTCATTTAATGTGCATCGTGGGTATATTTTTTTAATCATAAAAGCAAATCCAGAAGCATATGTTATGTGTTTGTTGACCATGTTGACTATTGCTCATGTGGGTTTTCCTTCTGCAAGATCACTGTGCGTTATTGTGAACCGTATGATTCTAGGCTGGCATTATTTGTCAAAGTTTCATTCCATTCTCTTCGACACCGCATCTACAGACTAGTGGTTCTAAGCCTGCTTTTGTGACACCCCGTTGTGTCAGAGGGCTTGATGAAATTCTCCAAGCAAATTTAATTTACTTTCATGTTCAAAGTAAGTACGTGCGGTGCCACTCTTTCAGAAGTGGAGTTGCTGTAAAAGCAAACAATGGTAGGTTGATGGGATGCCAGAAAAGTTGGCAAATAGTCTGTTAACAAAGAATCTATTACATGGAATATTGTTGCCAGGAAGGGGAGAGGCGGAGGAATGGGCATTTATTGAAAGCTTGTGTCCTGGAGAACCAGCTATGTGCTGCCACACAGAAGCAGAAGGGAGACTGGAGGCAAAAATAATTTCTAAATTACCTACTGCTCTCATTGAAAAATTGAATCTGTGGGGAATATTAAAAAAAAAATGGAGCTAGCTCAGAGTCCTCTAGGTGATCTGGCTCTTGGCTTGTTTACTTTAGACTTGTGCCAAAGGGAAGGACACCCCCTTAGTAGAATGTGCCATCCAACCAAGCTTGCCGGGACACAGAGAAGACAAGGTCCAGGGTTACCTGCTTAATTCTGTGATTGGTCATAACCACAGAGACTCAACACTGAGTTTGAATTGTTACAGTTGTTCAGCTGCCAAGTCATGTCCCAGTCTTTGCAACCCCATGGACTGCTACACACTAGACTCTTCTGTCTTCCACTATCTCCTGGAGTTTGCAGAAATTTGTGTCCAGTGAGTCAGTAATGCTATCTGTCATCCTCTGCTGCCTCCTTCTCCTCCTGCCCTCAATCTTTCCCAGCATCAGGGTCTTTTCCAAAGAGTCAGTTCTTCGCATCAGGTGGCCAAACTATTAGAGCTTCAGCTTCAGCATCAGTCCTTCCAATGAATATTCAGGACTGATTTCCTTTAGGATGGACTGGTTGGATCTCTTTGCAGTCCAAGGGACTCTCAAGGGCCTTCTCTAGCACCACAGTTCGAAAGCATCAGTTCTTTGGCACTCAGCCTTCTTTATGGTCCAACTCTCACATCCATACATGACTACTGGAAAAATCATAGCTTTGACTATATGGACCTTTGTCTACAAAGTGATGTCTCTGCTTTTAAATAGTAGGTCTTATAAAACAGACTTGATTCTGGCCTGGGGCGCCTGCTTGGTCATTTACTATTTATTTTCCCTTAACTTCCATGAGCCTGTTTTCTGATGAGAAAACCTCTGTCTAGACAGAGCTTTGGTGAAGATCGGTGATGTAAACTATGAAAGCACTTTGCAAATATACAAGGTGCCCTCCTGCCCCAGGCCCTCCTCGATCCCTGAGCCACACCTTGCGCCCATCCCCAGCGTGAGGGGGCTCAGAGTGTCAGGGCTAACCTTTCCCCTCTTTCCTCTCTCCTCTCTCACTTCACAAGGGGACAAAAATGGAAAATGAAACCAAATTTAAGCAATTTATCAGTAATTAATAAACTAGTGAAACTTTGTCATCTGTGTTGTAATAGAGTCAGACTGCCACACTTTTGAGGCTTGAACATGTTTCTTATGCTCTCTGGACTACAGTTTCCTCATCTGTGAAATGGGGAAATAATTGGACCTATCTCAAAGGGTGGCTGTGAAAATTAAATGACTAAAGAGATGGGAATACCAGACCACCTGACCTGCCTCTTGAGAAATCTGTAAGCAGGTCAGGAAGCAACTCTATGAAAGCACTTTGCAAATATACAAGGTGCCCTCCTGCCCCAGGCCCTCCTCGATCCCTGAGCCACACCTTGCGCCCATCCCCAGCGTGAGGGGGCTCAGAGTGTCAGGGCTAACCTTTCCCCTCTTTCCTCTCTCCTCTCTCACTTCACAAGGGGACAAAAATGGAAAATGAAACCAAATTTAAGCAATTTATCAGTAATTAATAAACTAGTGAAACTTTGTCATCTGTGTTGTAATAGAGTCAGACTGCCACACTTTTGAGGCTTGAACATGTTTCTTATGCTCTCTGGACTACAGTTTCCTCATCTGTGAAATGGGGAAATAATTGGACCTATCTCAAAGGGTGGCTGTGAAAATTAAATGACTAAAGAGATGGGAATACCAGACCACCTGACCTGCCTCTTGAGAAATCTGTAAGCAGGTCAGGAAGCAACAGAACTGCACATAGAACAACAGACTGGTTCCAAATCGGGAAAGGAGTACGTCAAGGCTGTATATTGTCACCCTGCTTATTTAACTTATATGCAGAGTACATCATGAGAAACGCTGGGCTGGAGGAAGCACAAGCTGGAATCAAGATTGCTGGGAGAAATATCAATCACCTCAGATATGCAGATGACACCACCCTTATGGTAGAAAGTGAAGAAGAACTAAAGAGTTCCTTGATGAAAATGAAAGAGGAGAGAGAAAAAGTTGGCTTAAAACTTAACATTCAGAAAACGAAGATCATGGCGTCTGTTCCCATCACTTCATGGCAAATAGATGGGGAAACAATGGAAACAGAGACTTTATTTTTTGGGGCTCCAAAATTACTGCAGATGGTGATTGCAGCAATGAAATTAAAAGATGCTTGCTCCTTGGAAGAAAAGTTATGACCAACTTAGACAGCATATTAAAAAGCAGTGACATTACTTTGCCAACAAAGATTCATCTAGTCAAAGCTATGGTTTTTCCAGTAGTCATTTATGGATGTGAGTTGGACTACAAAGAAAGCTGAGCACTGAAAAATTGATGCTTTTGAACTGTGGTGTTGGAGAAGACTCTTGGGAATCCCTTGGACAGCAAGGAGATCCAACCAGTCCATTCTAAAGGAGATCAGTCCTGAATATTCATTGGAAGGACAGATGCTGAAGCTGAAGCTCCAATACTTTGGCCACCTGATGCGAAGAACTGACTCATTGGAAAAGACTCTGATGCTGGGAAAGACTGAAGGTGAGAGGAGAAAAGGATGACAGAGGATGAGATGGTTGGATGGCATCACCGACTCAAAGGACATGAGTTTGAGTTGACTCTAGGAGTTGGTGATGGACAAGGAGGCCTGGTGTGCTGCAGTCCATGGGGTCGCAAAGAGTCGGACATGACTGAGCGACTGAACTGAACTGAACTGAATGCATGAAAAACACTTACTCAGAAGTGCATCACTGGTAGCTGTTTTATTATCTCAGAACTTTTTCTTCGGATTTCATATGAGAAACTGTAGTCCTACACTTACCCTCTACTTCCTAACCAAATGTTCTTTCCCTTGAGCTATATATTAAGTGCATTGCCTCTGAACTTTTGTAATAATATGCACAATACAAATTAGGAGCTCAGGTAAATGTTTTGAGCTAAAGAAACATATTCTGAAAATGTTATAGTTTGACTGGCAGGAGGCTATAAGGATTTAGCAGTAAGTATATTCTTAGTGAATAAGTCCTTATCTGTGTCAAAAGAACAGAAATGAAAACAGTACATGAGAAAATGAAAACCCTTTCGATGTTTGTTTCTGATAATTGGGTCTAAGAGAAACAGAAGGATCCTGACATACATGCATTCACTTGTCCCTTTCGATTCTATCCGTGAACTTTGGAAGTTCCAAAGCTACAGTCACATTTAGAAAGAATGACATGTTCTCTTTGGAAAACAAACATGCTATCACAGCAAGAAAGAAACACTCAGCTGGGTGTAGAGCTTACACAAGATGTGGGTAATGTTCAGACAAGAGGTTAGGTGCTCAGCCACATGGGACAAGAATGTGCCTACAACTCTTAGGACCAAGTGGCTGTGCTTGTCCTGTGTCTCCATGTAATAGAAACATGACATCTCATTCAGAAAATCTCAAGAATTCAGGCTGCCACCTAGTGGCCTGAAGGAACTTAGCAAGATGAACATACAGGCTTGAAGGATTTATTTTGCTGCTGGTTCCCCCATGCCCTTGTGCTCTTGTTGACGACTTGGGCATCTCACAAGCCAATCTCAGTTGGTATCTTCTCTTCCAGAAATGGTCCAATTTCTGAAATAAGAGGTCAGAAGGATAGTAGAACTTTCTCAGCTGCAAGACTCAGTATAGGAACAGAAGACCTCAGGGAAATAGGACCCGTGAACGTCATGGCAGTTTCATAACTTCATTTATTCATTCATTCATCAACCTATTCATTCCTTGAACACGTATTTGTTGAGCATGTGAATATGGGAGGGCTACCATGATGATCAAAGCAAAACCCTGTCTTCCTTGAACTACAGCAAGATGGAATCAAGAGATCGTCTCCAGAGGCTACACAGAGCAACAGATGCCCCTACTCCAGACTTAGAGATGAAACAGGAGGAAGGCAACATAAGAGGGAAGAGGTGGAAGGAAAGGGTTTCTGGCTGTTTTTTTTTTTTCCCCTCCGACCCAGAGTATCAGAAGTGAGGGTGTGGGGGGGTGGGGTGAGGGGGAGAGCCCCTTCAAGACCTTCCTTCCCTGAAGTTGGAGCGGGGACAGCACCTGCTGGCCAGCACCCGGTGGCCACACCCTGGGTTGTGCGGTTGGTGGTGACGCTTCCAGGCTGCGGTTGTCAGAAAACCTGGGAGCAGTCACTCTTCCCTCCTTTGCTGTTCTTGTTTTCCCCTTTCTCATTTAGTCTCTCTGGTTGCCTTTTCCTTTTTTTCGTCTTCTACTCCACTTTCTCTCTTGTCTTCCTCTCGCCTTTGTTCCTTTTCTCTCTCTCTTTATTCTTTCTACTTTTCACTTTTCTTCTCCATTTCTCTTCTTTTCATTAAAAAAAACAAATCTCCCTTTCTCTGTTACCTTACTTTTTCCCTTGGCTCCCCCTACCCCACCCATCTTTTTATTATTCCCTCTGCTTCCTGCCCCCGCGCCTCCCCTCCCCTCCTGGCCCCCACCCCCGCTTTCCTTTGCCCGGGG
>SJYX01016967.1:319854-352439 GCA_006410675.1 Oreotragus oreotragus
TTTTTTTTTTTTCCCCTCCGACCCAGAGTATCAGAAGTGAGGGTGTGGGGGGGTGGGGTGAGGGGGAGAGCCCCTTCAAGACCTTCCTTCCCTGAAGTTGGAGCGGGGACAGCACCTACTGGCCAGCACCCGGTGGCCACACCCTGGGCTGTGCGGTTGGTGGTGACGCTTCCAGGCTGCGGTTGTCAGAAAACCTGGGAGCAGTCACTCTTCCCTCCTTTGCTGTTCTTGTTTTCCCCTTTCTCATTTAGTCTCTCTGGTTGCCTTTTCCTTTTTTTCGTCTTCTACTCCACTTTCTCTCTTGTCTTCCTCTCGCCTTTGTTCCTTTTCTCTCTCTCTTTATTCTTTCTACTTTTCACTTTTCTTCTCCATTTCTCTTCTTTTCATTAAAAAAAACAAATCTCCCTTTCTCTGTTACCTTACTTTTTCCCTTGGCTCCCCCTACCCCACCCATCTTTTTATTATTCCCTCTGCTTCCTGCCCCCGCGCCTCCCCTCCCCTCCTGGCCCCCACCCCTGCTTTCCTTTGCCCGGGGTGGGATCACTGCAGACAAGCGAGCCCCTCCCTGCCCAGCTGTGCTGCATGAGGCTTTGTGGAATTTGATTCTGGGGTCTCTAGCTTCACCTCCTTCACTCCTTGGTGGTGTCCCATAGATTCAGGGGTGGAGAGGTTTATTTATTTAACACCCAAAACATTTTGTATTGGGGTATAGCCTATAAACAGTGTTGTTATAGTTCCAGGTGGACAGTAAAGGGACTCAGTCATACATATACACGAATCCATTCTCCCCCAAACTCCCCCCCCATCCAGATTGGCACATAACATTGAGCAGAGTTCCCTGTGCTCTATGGTAGGTCCTTGTTGGTTATCCATTTTCCATACAGCCGTGTGTCCATGACCTTAACTATCTAGGACTGGAAGGCTTTGGATGGGTTTGAAACCAAGGTTGGGAGCAGTTGCTCTGGAGACTTCAAGCTGCACATGTTCAAGGTCATTCTCCTTTTCCAGTCCCTGCCTTTATAACTACCTCTGCATTCAACAAGGAGCGAACAAGACAGGCGGCCTCCCCACACTGGACCACGAACACAGAGGATGCTGGGTAATTTGGTATTATTTGTTTTTCACATGTTTTTTTTCCAGTCGGATGGTCAAGTCAGCTCACGAAGGTAACTTGTTGGGGTAGAATCTCTTCTGTTATTGTTCATGTACTTTGAACAAATAAAATGTGACTCTTGATCCCAGAGCTGGGAAGTATTTGTCCCTTCCCTGTTTTTTTCTTTTTTTTGGGGGCGGGGGGGAAGGGGCTAGAAATATTTTGTCTCTGATCCCTAACAAGAAACGTGCTGTACAGAAATGAGATGGTATAGTTTGTCATTCACACTAAGGATGCTCAGCTTGTAGTCTTTATGGAACCGTGGTCTCCAGCACCACCTCTGTTTGTGAATTTGAACATGGCCCCCATCTGAGGTCTGAGCCTTTCTATCAAGACCTATTGGCTCAGAAGGAACCTCCATGCTCATTAGAAGCCCACTCTTCTACTGTTAGAATAGAGACACCAGACGGCTGCATGTTCAAATCCCCACATCAACTCTTACTGCGCCTCAATTTTTCCTTCTTATAAAATGAGAATATTGATTCCTACTGCGTGGGATTGCTGTGAGAATTTAATGAGCAAATATCCTTGAAAAAAATGTCAGGGTTAAGCTGTCTAAAGCTGACTGAAGCTGCATCATAGATTTCCTACCTTAGTACCTTAAGGTAGCAAATAAACTTTACCTACCATTGTTAAAGATCTTCTTTGAAACAGTCTCTCTAAACACTTTCCATCTAACTTATTACAGTTCATAATTATATGGATTAAAACACAAGAGTCCATTTTAGCATAGTTAGAACCTAAAATGCCATGTTGTTTTGTTTCCCAGAAGAATTGTAAAATTGTGTTGCTTTTAAATACAAAACTCTGAAATATTCCTCCATGTCTGAATGCACTCTGGGGCCTTCTAATATAATGTTAGAGTTTTCCACAGCTCAGTGTAAGGTGACTCTAGTCTGTTACAGAAAAGCGTGTCTCAGCTTCCCGTGTCCTTTCATCTGTGATGTCGGGTATAACTTTGATGCTTGACTCTGAGTCAAAACTCATCTCATTGCCCCAGATTCTGTAGGTGAGCCGGGAGAGCGGCTGTAAGGAAGGTCCCAGGAATGTTGGTGAGGCAGAAAAACACAGGTGCTGGCCTGGACATCTGGGGCCAGCCTTCCTGGGGCTCACATGTTTGCAGACTCAAGCAAGTTATTGTTCAATTTCTGTAATTCATTAAAATCTCTGCAAAGTTATCAAGGGCAATTTTCCTACTGAAATGTGTTTTGAGACATAATTTCATGGTCAAACTAGATAGGATCCGAGATAAAATTTGTGCAGTATGCTGTTGACCAAATAATTCAACCATGGATTGAAAAATAGCAGAAAAGGTTCAGTTGTCAGATGTCAAGAGTTCAGCGAGTGAGAAGCTTGACCAGGCCTTCTGTGACCTGTGACAAGGCAGCACCATCCCTTCCCCGGGCTGCCAGGCATCCTCAGGGGGTTCCAGCCGTCTTAAGACTTGCTACAACATCAGGGCGCTTCTTCTTGTTGTTCCTGTTGACCAAAAAGTTCATTTGGATATTTTCATAACGTGGTATGGGAACATGCGAACGAACTTTTGGGCCAACCCAATCATTACAATTACAGCAAGTGAAATTGCTCCTTTTTTTGTTGTTGTTCTAGATACTGTATGGAGTTCAAGACAGAGTCATTGACTCATCACTGTGCCCTGGAAAATCGCCCCCTGACCCGATGGATGCAATATCTCCGAGAGGGCTACACAGTGTGCGTGGATTGTCAGCCTCCAGCTATGAACTCTGTGAGCCTTCGTTGTTCTGGTGATGGCCTGGACTCTGACGGGTAAGGGAGAGAGACTGGCTGGACGATTTCTCTTGGCCTTCATCTGGGGAGGTATGTCCTTTTCATGTCATGCACAGCAGACCAGTGTTCGATTTGGAGAATCACAACAGTGGGGAGAAACTTCCATCTGGCCGTTCCAGAGTCCAGGACCCAGTTCACACTCTAGGACTTAGAGGCTCGGTACCAGAGAGGTGTGGGTGAATTTGGATATTGGGGTTCAGACCAAGGTCTCAAGGGACCGTCAGAGACCTGCCCAAAGCAGCCACAGATGCTATGCAAACAGATGAGCTTATCTTTGTTCTAGTAACCCTGTATTAACAGACACTAAAACTTCTAAAATTAAATTTTATAGAATTTTTATGCATCATGAAATAATCTATGAATTGCTTTCAGTTCTTTAAAAACATAAAAATCATTATTTTTATTACTATTTTTAAAAAGTCGAGGTAGAGTTGATTTACAATATTATATTAGGTTCAGGTGTGAAAGTGAAGTGAGGTGAAAGTCGGTCAGTCGTGTCCGACTCTTTGCCACCCCATGGATTTATACAGTCCATGGAATTCTCCAGGCCAGAATACTAGAGTAGCCTTTTCCTTCTCCAGGAGATCTTCCCAACCCAGGGACTGAACCCAGGTCTCCTGAATTGCAGGCAGATTCTTTACCAGCTGAGCCACAGGTTCAGGTGTACAACATAGCAATTCAAAAAATTTATAGCTTATACTCCATTTATGGTTATTATAAAATATTGGCTGTATTCTCTGTGCTGTATTCTTGTGGCTTGTTTATTGTATACAGAGTAGTTTGTGCCTCTTAACCCCCTACCCCTAGCTGTCCCTTCCCTCTCCCCACTGGTAACCACTAGTTTGTTCTCTATATCTGTGAGTCTGTTTCTTTGTTATTTTCACTAGTTTAATTTGCAGAATCCACATACAAAGACAATATTTGTCTTTCTCTATCTGGCTTATTTCACCAAGCATAATACCCTGCAGGTCCACCCATGTTATTGCAACTGGCAGGATTTCATTTCTTTTATGTCTGAGTTGTAATATGTATACCACACATTCTTTATTCATTCAACCACTGGTAAACACGTTTATGCTTCCATGTCTTGGCTATTGTAAGTAATGCTGCTATGAACATTGGGGTGCCTGTATGTTTTTAAATTACTGCTTTCATTTTCTTTGGATATATGTATATATACAGGAGTAGAATTTCTGGATCATATGTAGTACTCCTTCTTACCTTGTAGACTACACAAGGGTTGGGTGGGCTGGATTCGGCCTGTGGGTCACAGTTTGCTGAACCCTGTCCAGATGAGTCATACCCACGGCAAAATTTCAGAACCACTGCTCAGTGAGGCAGTCACAGTCATGACTAAGGTAGTATTGGTGGGCCTAGTTTTGCATGACATAAACTCTTTTGATATTCTAAGCACTCAATTTTAATATAGCGGGGAGGCGGTGGGATTTCCTCACACAACATGAAGCACTGCACGGGATACCAGGTTTGGCATCCAACAATTTAACTTAATTCTGACACTATCAGTCCTACAAGACTGCTGCCTCCTGCCACCCCCTTCAAATACCAGTTTCCAGCTCAGTCTGTGTTACTTGTTAACCTGTGCTTCTGACTGACTGGCTATACATCGAGATTCCATAATCTCTTCCTCAGGTCTGATGAATTTGCTAGTGGCTCACAGAACTCAGAAACACATTGGCTGACTAGATGAGCGTGCATGTGTACGTGCTACGTCACCTCAGTCGTGTCTGACTCTTTGAAACCCCGTGGACTGTAACTGACCAGGCTCTTCTGTCCACGGGATGCTCCAGGCAAGAATACTGCTGGAGTGGGTTGCCATGCCCTCCTCCAGGGGCTCTTCCCGACCCAGGGATTGAACTCGTGCCTCTTACGTCTCCTGCACTGGCACGCCGGTTCTTTACCACTAGTGCCGCCTGGGAAGCCTGACTAGATGACCAGTTTATTGTAAAAGGATATAATTCAGTAACAGCCCGATGCGAGACAGGGAAGAAGTACGGGGAGGCGTGTCATTCTCCCCACCTCTCCATGATTCACCCACCCAGACACCCTCTAAACCCTGTCCTTTTGGCTTTCCTGGATGTCTCACTAGGGAGGCGTCATTTATTAAGTCATTGGCTACTGACTGATTCAACTTCCAGCCTCTCTCCCATCCCTGGACGTTGGGCTGGGGGTGTGGAGCCATGAATTCCAACCTGCTAACCACCTGGTTAATTCTCTTGGCAACCAACTCCCAACTTCAGGTGCTTCCAAAAATCTGCCTACGCACATAAAAAGACACCTTTATCACTCTCAACATTTAAGAAATTCCAGTGGCTTTGGGGACTGTCAGTGAGAAACTGGATAAAAACCAAACACACAGGAGAAATATAGTTTAGTCGCCTTTATGGCTAAATATGTTTCTTGTAAATCATTATATTGCATAAATCTACAGAAATCTAGATTGTCCAAAAGAATTGACCCTTGAAAACATTTTACCTTCCTAAAAACCCATTCCGGTCCTGTACTTATCTACCAGTTAAATCCAGTAACATTATAACTAAGAGACGGGTAGAATTGGTGATGGTATAGTTTATGGCTTTTAAAAATGTCAGATGAATTGGTAAAAATACAGATTAGAAAGAAAAATGTGGACCTTTCTAGTTATCATTATTCCCAGAGCATATTTTAATATTTAATAACTTGAATTTATGTTTATTAGTCTCTTGTGTCCAACAGCCTCTATATCAAGTATGCACACAAAGACTAAAGTGGGTAAAGAATTCACATGAAACAGAAACTTAATATGTAGACTTAATATTTTCCTGACTACCTCATCCATATTTTGACTTTAAAATGAATATTATAATTTAATATGTACCCATAAAGCACCTTCAACCCTGGCTGAAGTTCCAGTGACTTAAAAAATAATAATTTCAATAATAGGGCTTTTTTCTTTTCACTGCTCACATTTTTCATTATGGGATCAAAGAGTTGGAAGGGATTACAAGGAATCATTTGGTCCAGTCCCCTCTAATTTAAATGTACACAAAACAGTACCCAGCAATCCCACTACTGGGCATATGCCCAGAGAAAACCATAGTTCAGAAAGACGCATCACTCCAACATTCATTGCAGCACTATTTAAATAGTCAGGACATGGAAACAACCCAAATGACCAGCAACAGAGGAAAGGACAGAGATGCATTCCGTGCATACAATATCATTCAGCCAGAAATAGGAATGAAATCTGGTCATTTGTAGAGATGTGGGTGGACCTAGGGACTGACTGTCATACAGAGTGAAGTCAGAAAGAGAAAAACAAATATCATATATTAATGGATATATGTTGGATTTAGAAAAATGACATAGATTATCTTATTTGTAAAACAGAAATAGAGACACAGACTTAGGGAACAAGCATCTGGACACCAGTGTGGGGAACGGTGGGAGATGGGATGAACTGGGGAGATTGGGATCGACATATATACACTATTGATACTATGTATAAAATAGGTAACTAACGAGAGCCCATTGTATAGCTCAGGAAACCTGCTCAGTGCTCAGTGGTGACCTAAATGGGAAGGAAATCCAAAAAAGAGCCAATATATGCATACGGGTAGCTGATTCACTTTGCTGCACAGTAGAGACTAAAGCAACTATACTCCAATCAGTTCAGTTCAGTTCAGTCGCTCAGTCGTGTCCGACTCTGCGACCCCATGAATTGCAGCACACCAGGCCTCCCTGTCCATCCGATAAAAGTACACTAAAAAAACATACACAAAGCAGAAAGTCATTTTCCTTTATGCAACACTTCATATTCTCAGAGCAACTGAGAGACAAGCATGCAGTGACCTCAAACTATAGTTCTCAATGTGCAGGGTGGGGAAGGTCCTCAAATAAGGATTAATTGGTAACTTGTTTTGACAGAACCCAAAGAAAAGAAACAGTTGTCTTGTGATCATGTTCGTTTTATAATTTCAATTTGTAATGCACTTCAAGACTTCAAGTATTAACCTCATCTAAAAAAAAAACCATCTTAATTTATAATTCTGTAAATTAGAATCATCTTTGGTTTGCTTTAGTGTAACTCACATTTTCAAAATATCATTTCAGAAATCAGACCCTCCATTGGCAAGCAATTGGCAATCCTCGATGTCAAGGAACTTGGAAAAAAGTTCGGCGGGTAGAACAGTGTTCTTGTCCAGCTGTTCACAGTTTCATTTTTATATAGATCTTGATATAAATATTTCAAAATGTGTTTGTAAACATGCTTAATACTAGCAAGTCATGTTCGACGCTGCATAATCCTTTGAAAACTCTTTGGCCTAAAGTTCCTAAATGTATGTCGTTGCCATATTCTGAAGCAGAGAAAGGAAATTCAGGGCCAGTTCTTAAGAAACGCAGTACCTTTATTTTTATTTTTTACTATGTTGAGGACCCATTCTAAAGTCTCCTGTGGTTTTCTGACCTTGGCCTGTCACTTGGAGTCTCCTCATTGAACAGGTAGCCCTCTGGACACAGAGTAAGTCTGTCTGCACTAAATTGACGACATTTTGTTGGTCCACTTACTGGTAAGTTGTCATTTAAGGGTACTCATGCTTTGAATCTTGGGTTTTTTCTTTCTATTCTGTAATCTCTTAAAAACTTCTTGCCTTTAAAAATGTCTACAGATATATGTACACTCACATGTGCATTTCTAATATATTATTCCACAAATTCTGCAATAATAATTTCAAGCAAATTTGTCACAAGTAATTTTTCACAGGACAAGTTGTTTGAGATTTAGTAAGCAAAACCAACAGCTCTACTAAATATACCTTTTTTTTTAATAGAAGAAATTTTCTTCTGTTAACTGAAAAGCATCAATCAAATGTTCATTCTAGGTCAGTACAATTCCTATAAATGTTTTAATTTCCATGAAGTGAAATTTTGGCAATGATAAGTGAAACAATTGCTTTAATTATGAACATTCTACCATCATTAGCATTGGAAATTATTTCCAAGGCATAAAGCCTGAAATTGACTACAGTAATTTTGGAGTCCAACTTCAAGTTTAATTGAGGTAAAATTACTACATTTCCCCCCTCTATAGCACAGATTTTCTTTTGTTTGGAGTAGAAGGTAGAGGTATAGATTATGGAAGGCATAGATTTATTACAAATGCTATGATCTCCAGCCCCACCCCACCTCTACACACACAGAAGTATTAGTTTCCTTATTGTATGATTGGAAAATCAATGAACCAGAGACAAAAGTCCTTACTGAAGAATCTGGACTGACAGAGCCAAATCTTAGCTTCTCATTCAGAATTTAGCCTCGATGAAGAGCCTAATGTTGCCAAAGACTGCTCTGTAAAAGCAAAGCTCTTTTTATTCTGAAGCAAATTTTAAATTCAGAATATTTTCTTCAGTGAACTGAATCTGGAGATTTAAACTACAGGTAAACCTCGGAGATATTTGTTTGGTTCTAGACCACCACAATGAAGTGAGCCCCAAGATAGTTTTGGTTTCCCGGTGCATAAAAAAGTTACGTTTACACCATATGTTTGCAGTCTATTGTGGGTAATAGCATTATGTCTAAAAAAAAGTATATAATTAAAAAATATTTTATTGCCCAAAACTACTAACCATCATCTGAGTCTTTAGTGAGTAGTAACATCAGAGATCACTGATTGTAGATCACCTGAACAAGTATAATAATAATGATGAAGAAGTTTGAAATATGCTGAGAATCACCAAAATGTAACACAGACACACAAAGTGAGCAAATGATATTGGAAAAATGGCACCAATAGATTTACTCAATCTAGGGTTGCCACAAACCTTCAATTTGTAAAAAAAAAAAAAAGTAATATCTGCAAAGCACTATAAAATGAGGTGTGCCTGTATATGAAATTCCTTTGATTTCATTTGTATAAAATATTCAGTAACAAATGATTTACTAAAATACCTATTTCTTGGCGCTTATGTAATAATATAATGACAATAGCAAGTTTAATAAGGATGGAAAAGTCCCCAATATTTAACGCTGAGAGTAGCAATATTTCTGAGAATGTATTTGTTTAAATCTCAGGATTGTTTTGTGGTAAATTAAATTCTTCACAAATTAACAATAAAAATTTGAGTCTCGTCAGAGTTAGAAACTTCAATTATCAGCTCAGTATTAACATTTCAAGATCATTACTAACATTTGTAAAACAAAACTTTTGAAGGCATACTTGGGTAACTTTCAACGTTACTTAAAAATTTATACCAGTAAATAAACTTTCTGTTCACATTTTGAAAAGCTCTTTACTTGTTTGGCTAGAAAATACCCAAGTTTTCTGGACAAGTCAGAGAGTAAACAAAAAAATCTCACAAAAGCCAAAAGAAAACATTTTAGAATTGATAGGCATATTTATGATGACTAACAACAAAAAGCTATGATATATTTATGGTTCCAATATGTTATAACATTCAGCATATTGAGTTGTATAAAATCAAATTTTCAAATTACATATTTAGCTTTCACTACATGACCATTAATTACTTTCATATTGAAGCATATTTTTGTTATTTCTGTTCTTATGAAGAATTTCAAGGGCTGGAAGACATAACTACTAAATAATGATCTTGAAAAGCTTGGTATTACTTCTAGCAAAGCCCATGAAACAGTACAAAACTGAAACAAACTGAAACATGTGGTCTAAATGATGAATGAAGAACCCCAAACTTTTTATTTTCAGAGATAAAGATCAAGGAATTTAAGACTCTTTGCTATTCCTTTTTAATGAGTACGTTAGAGTGGGGGTCCTTTCCAATGACACTCTACAATGATTTACAGGCTCTAGCACTACTTAGGAGAAGGCAATGGCAACCCACTCCAGTACTCTTGCCTGGAAAATCCCATGGACGGAGGAGTCTGCAGTCCACGGGGTCGCACAGAGTTGGACACGACTGAAGCGACTTAGCAACAGCAGCAGCAGCAGCACTACTTAATAGGCTACTTTTCAAAAGTGCATGAGAAAAGTACTTTGAACAAAAGTAGATATACCCACTCAGGAAAGAAAGGGAAAGGAATTAAAGATGGTGATCATTCAGTAGAGAAAATCTGGGGGAGGGGAAATGAGAAGAGAATTTAAATTCTAGGAATTTAAAAAAGTTCTTTCTTTCTTTCTGTCTGTGCTGGGCTTTTGTTTCTGGGCCAGCGTTCTCAGGTTGCAGTGTGCAGATTTCTATTTGCAGTGGCTTCTCCTGTGGAGCACAGGCTCCGGAGTGTGGGGGCTTCAGCAGTAGTTGTCTGCGGGCTCAGTAGTTGTGGCACACGGACCTAGTTCCCCTGCAGCCTGTGGGATCTTAGTTCCCAGACCGGGGATCAAACTCATATCCCCTGGATTGGCAGGCCTATTCTTAACTACTGGACCACCAGCGAGTTCCCTTTCTTGGGACGTTTTTATCTGAGAATGTTGAAATTATGCATAAATAGCAATAGCAATAACTTAAATTGTTTAGTTCTACTCTGGTATAAAAATTGCAATTACCATTTCTTCTAGGAATGCACCAAAATTATGTAAAATAAAACTAGTTCTGCCCTCTGAGACTATTTTGGTGAAGGTTTGTATAAATAAGTGTAAGATGGTTTAGAAAACCTGAATATTCTGATGAATATATTGAAAGAGAAGTGAAACTTCTAGGTCAAGGTGACAGATGGATAAACATGTTTATCTTCTTCCTCAACTTCCACTGAGATTATAGGATTCATGGAAGAGTCTGTAACACAGAGTCTATAACACAGATGAGAAGGCAGGGATGGAATCAGCTCATAGATTTTGAAGCAACTTTTTGAAGATTGAAAGCACATAGGATTCTATGGATGGATAAACCAGAAGAGAGGGACCATACCCTTTAAAACATGTAGAAAAAAAGATGCAAGCAGGGCCATTCTTCCTGGGGTGTGGCAGTCCTACCAGCACAAACAAAATGGATTTTAAAGTTCCCCACCCCTAGAGACAAACTTGTGAAACTTAAAATCAAGGATAAAGAAAAGACAATAAAATCTTTCAAAGAAAGAAAAGCAGATTACCTACAAAGGAACAAGAATTCCCACAAGAAACAGCAGTCTTCTCATCATCAGTGGATACTTATGTCTAATAGAATAAAGCCGCCAAGTTCTGAAGGACAATACTTTTGAAACTAGAATTTCCGTATCAGTCAAGGCACTGATTAAAGTGTGAAGGCAAAGATTCAGCCTTTCAGAGGTGTAGAGATTTAGAAGCCTTGTGAAATGGTCCTCTACAGGCTATTTTTTTCCTTCTGACTTTTTATTTTGTATTGGAGTATAGCTGATTAGCAAACAACGTTGTGGTAGTTTCAGGTGAACAGTGAAGGGACTCAGCCATACATGTACATGTATCCATTCTCCCCCAAACTCCCCTCCCGTGCAGGCTGCCACATACCATTAAGCAGACTTCCCTGTGCTCTACAGGAGGTCCTTGTTAGTTATCCATTTTAAATATAGCAGTGTGTACATGTCGATCCCAAACACTAGGATACTTTTCTCAATTAAACATGGCAGGTTGACAATATATTTACCTCCTTTACCTCCAGATTCCCAATAAAATTACAGTTAAAGGATTTTTTTTTTTTTTAAAGACAGAGTATACTGATAAAGAGATTGAGAGGGAAGAACCTGAAAAGAGGTGGCCGTAAAATTTCAGGTCCAGTAAAGCAGAAGAACGGAGAGTCAGATGCCTAGAAGAGGGAATTTCAGTAAGCAAGGTCCTCTCCAGTATCCCAGGAATGTAGTCTTAGCCGCTAGACCACCAGGGAAGTCCTGTGGGACCCATTTTACAGTGCCGTTTCCCTTGCCACCCTCTTCTTCAGCAAGGAGGGCTGCCCAAATGCACAGACCATGCCCAGACCGAGATGGAGTATAATTAAACAGGGACTCTGAAAGACTGTCTTTTTAGAGGAAGGCTGAACTGGAAACAAATCCCAAACTCTCCCCTTCTCCCCAAGGAATTGTGGGAACATTGGGTCTGAGAGGTTGTCACCAATCAGCCGTCCTGTGAATCTACAGTCCAAATTCTCATCACCAGTCTGGGCTTTAGAAATTTCACACTGCTAATTCAGTTTCAAAGTGGTTCTAACTGACAAAAAAAAAAAAAAAAAAAAAGAGAGAGAGAGAGAGAGAATTACAGAAAACTACAACCTGCAGGCTAAATCTTGCCTGTAGCTTCTGTAAGTATAATTTCCTTGGAACACAGTCAGGCCCATTTATTTNAAAAAAAAAAAAAAAAAAAAAAAGAGAGAGAGAGAGAGAGAATTACAGAAAACTACAACCTGCAGGCTAAATCTTGCCTGTAGCTTCTGTAAGTATAATTTCCTTGGAACACAGTCAGGCCCATTTATTTGCATGTTTATGTCTATGGACCATTTCAAGCAGAGTTGACAGAAACCCAGTGGCCCACAAGGCCTACAGTATTTCACCTGGCCCTTTACAGAAAGCTTGCTTACCCTGGCTTAGATCATTGACATTTAATGTAATTATTCGTGTGGTTGCATTCAGGAGCACCATTTGTTTTTTTGTTAGTCCTTGTGGTTTTGTTGGGTTTTGCTTCCTGTTCCCCCTTCTCTCTGCTTTTGCTTTCTTAGGGATTATTTAAATAATTTTTACTATTTCAATTTATATATTAGTTATATATGTGTATTTTTTAAATGGTTGCTCTAGGGGTTACAATATCATACCTAATATTTTATAATAAATGTAACAGTTACTATTATTCCTCTTTAAACATTTATTCAGCTGCATTGGGTCTTAGTTGAGGCATGTGAACTCTTAGCTGTAGCATTTGGGACCTGACAAGGGATTAAACCTGGGCCTTCTGCACTGGAAGGGCAGTCTTAGCCACTGCACAACCAGGAAGTCCCTAATATTATTCATAATATTACACTTCATGTAAATTGGAAAAGCCTTGCAGGCATAAACTGGAAACTCAAGAGAATGAATCTAAAAATTGACAATGGGCAGAACTTACATGACAACACGGAGCCACAACCTCTGTGGCAATCAGTTTAGAATGAGGAGCTGAATTCCTGAAGCTATCTACCCAGAATGGGCAGGACTCAGTTGATGACTAACAACATCCCCATTTTTTTTGTCCCTACTTTCAACTTAAGAGCAGAGAAAGCCAAGTATGTTCCACAAAACAATCATATAAGATGCCTGCTGCTAGCTGGCTGGCCTCCAGCTTCCTCATGCCAACAAGCTCCAATCAGAGCATGCCTGAAGCCTTAGTTTTTGGCCACAAAGCTTTCCCACTATAAACATCTGCCTGCATCTCTGCCAAACACAAGTGATGGTGGCTGGCTTCCTTAATATAGCAAGCTCTGAATAAACAGCCCATTTGTTTTCATTTTTGAGTGGTTTCATTTATTTCCACAACTCAGATAGCTGTGATATAAGGAGGAAGCACAAGCTGGAATCAAGATTGCCAGGAGAAATATCAATAACCTCAGATATGCAGATGGCACCACCCTTATGCAGAAAGTGAAGGACTAAAGAGCCTCTTGATCAAAGTGAAAGAAGAGGGTGAAAAAGTAGGCTTAAAGCTCAATATCCAGAAAACTAAGATCATGGCATCTGTTCCCATCACTGCATGGCAAATAGATGAGGAAACAGTGNGAAGCACAAGCTGGAATCAAGATTGCCAGGAGAAATATCAATAACCTCAGATATGCAGATGGCACCACCCTTATGCAGAAAGTGAAGGACTAAAGAGCCTCTTGATCAAAGTGAAAGAAGAGGGTGAAAAAGTAGGCTTAAAGCTCAATATCCAGAAAACTAAGATCATGGCATCTGTTCCCATCACTGCATGGCAAATAGATGAGGAAACAGTAGAAACAGTGGCTGACTTTATTTTTCTGGGCTCCAAAATCACTGCAGATGTTGATTGCAGCCATGAAATTAAAAGACACTTACTCCTTGGAAGGAAAGTTATGACCAACCTAGACAGCATATTAAAAAGCAGAGACATGACTTTGTCAACAAAGGTCCGTCTAGTCAAGGCTATGGTTTTTCCAGTGGTCATATATGGATGTGAGAGTTGGACTATGAAGAAAGCTGAGCACTGAGGAATTGATGCTTTTGAACTGTGGTGTTGGAGAAGACTCTTGGGAGTTCCTTGGACTGCGAGGAGATCCAACTAGTCCATCCTAAAGGAGATCAGTCCTGAGTGTTCATTGGAAAGACTCATGTTGAAGCTGAAACTCCAATACTTTGGCCACCTGATGGGAAGAGCTGACTCATTTGAAAAGACCCTGATGCTGGGAAAGATTGACGGCAGGAGGAGAAGGGGACGACAGAGGATGAGATGGTTGGATGGCATCACCTACACGATGGACGAGAGTCTGAGTGAACTCCGGGAGTTGGTGACGGACAGGGAGGCCTGGCGTGCTGCAGTTCATGGGGTCTCAGAGTAGGACACAACTGAGTGACTGAACTGAATTATATAACCTCACTTTGTAGAAATGCAAATGAACAAGTACGGCTATATACAACATGAATATGTTGAGTGGAGGTTAAAAATGACAAAGAGTACAGAGTAGTTCATTTCCTTAAATCAAAAACAGGACTTCCCTAGTGATCCGGCAGTTAAGAATCCACCTGGCTATGCAGGAGACATGGGGTCAATCCCTGGTCTGGGAAGATCCCACATGCATGGGGGAGCTAAACCCACGTGCCTAAGCCCACGCTCCACAACAAAAGAAGCAACTACAATGAGAAGCGTATGCTCTGCAACTAGAGGGTAGCCCCTGCTCACACTCACAGCAACTAGAGAAGGCCTGCATGCAGCAAGGGAAGACCCAGAGAAATAAAAAACAAATAAAAGTAATTAATCAATTAAGGAAAAAAACCAGATACTCTCCCAGCCTTTGCAGCTTGGCTCTGAGTTGGGTAGCTCATTCAATGGTGAACCAGGCCATCTATAACTGACTTTGCCTTAGCCCCCATCTCCGGCACTTAGGAAGCCTAAAGATCACACAGCAGAGGCCTAGGGTGCTCCCAGGTCTTTCCTGAGACTGTGTCTAGTCCTGGGCACAGAGGCCTGGTCTTCTGGATTCCCTGGTTTACTCGACATTCAAAGCCTTTACCTACCACATACCTTAATTTCATGCAGCCATATTAAAAGATGCTTGTTCCTTGGAAGAAAAGCTATGACCAACCTAGACAGCATATTAAAAAGCAGAGACATTACTTTTCCAAAAAAGGTCTGTCTAGTCAAAGCTATGGTTTTTCCAGTAGTCATGTATGGATGTGAGAGTTGGACTCTAAAAGAAAGCTGAGCGCTGAAGAATTGATGCTTTTGAATTGTGATGTTGGAGAGACTCTTGAGTCCCTTGGACTGCAAGGAGGTCCAACCAGTCCATCCTAAAGGAAATCTGTCCTGAATTGGAAGGACTGATGCTGAAGATGAAGCTCCAATACTTTGGTCACCTGATGGGAAGAGCTGATTATTGGAAAAGACCCTGATGCTGGGAAAGACTGAAGGCAGAAGGGTATGGCAGAGGATGAGATGATTGGGTGACATCACCGACTCGATGAACATGAGTTTGAGCAAGCTCCAGGAGTTGGTGATGGACAGGGAAGCCTGGCATGCTGCAGTCCATGGGGTCGCAGTTGGACACTACTGAGCAACTGAACTGACCTTCTCCAGGCTCTTCAATCTGTCTGCTGTCTCTGACCCCAGGCAGATGTAGGCACTACTTCTAATGCTCATGAGTTCAGAAGGGGCAAAACAAAGACAAATCTCTGAACCCTCAGGCAACTGCCAGACATGGCAACACCCCACCACAATCCTGAGCACAAGATCTGTGTTGGCCTCTCCCACATCATCAAACTACACCCCGACAACACATATCACTGGTCTCCTCAAGCAGGATAAGGAAAACCACCAGAATGCTCTACAATTTAGCAGGCTCTTTTTTCATTGAGCACTTCCCATTTGAGTTATTAGATTCATTTCAAAAAGTTGATTCTAATAGTTTTTTTTTTGCCAGCTTAATATTTGCTTCAGAAAAAGGAAGCCTCTCTGCAACTCCCCACTTTGTCATTCTCTATGTAACCTTTTTAATGATTGTTTTAGAAATGAAGGGCAGATTAGTGGTTGCCAAGGGTTGGAGGAATGATGTAGGAGAGAAAGATGTGTGGCGACAGAAGGGACCCTCACCGTGTTGGAGTATCTTGCCTGTGGCAGACACATGCACCTACACAAGTGATAAGTTTTTTGGAATTACATACACTGTACACACAGGGTACAAGACTGGGAAAATCCGGGTAAAACTGACGATTTATATCGATAATCTGATGGTGACTTACTGTGGTTTAACCGACACTGGGGGAAGCTGGAGCAGGTGTACAAGGACCTATTATTTCTTACAACTGTATGTGAGTCTAGATGTTTGAATAAATTTCAGCTTAAAAATTCAAAATATTCAGATAAAAATGAGGAAGTATTTAGGAATACAATAACCCAATTTATTTCACTTTTCTATGTGTCCACAAGTTATATAATAAAAATCTAAGCTTACATAAATCTGTTTTTAATTAAAAATAAAATTCTAATAAGAAAGTACCACATTATAGCATAATTCATAGTGATCTTTTTTAGAGGCACATGAAATAACTGAGCATCTTACAGTTCCTATCAGTTTAGATTTGATAATTTAGGGTGTTTGGAGAGAGGTTGACAAACTGGTCTATTTTTGGCTCATCAATAAAAGCCATCAGCTTTGGCACTGATCAACAAAATGTCTGCAGTAAACACAATGACGGTAACTATACTGTGGCAGGACAGATAGAACCAGGAAACATTATCCACATTTTATTATACATATAAGACAACAAACTCACAAACTCAGGAACAATGAGAAAGTAATGTATAAAACTTTAATAAGAAAAACAAATGACAAAATAATCATTTAATTTTTTGTCCAAATACTTAAGCATTTTCACATACTTATTAATAAAACATACATAACTCAAAATGCTAAATAATTCTAGTTTTTGACAAGATTCTCTAAAGAACATGTTGGTAATAACTCAAAAGCTGTCTAATAAGGTGAGCAGGATCTTGTTTATTTACTATTTATCATAGACATTAAAATGACTATGTTTAAAGCCAATTTAAACATTTACAGAATGCCATTTAGGCCTGATATTTATCTAACTAAATGAAAATACTGGAGAAATTGATATTTATGGCACCAGGTTATAAAGAAGCTTTATTTAAACTATCTCTGTCAAAGTTTTAACACTAGAACCAAAGTCAAATGTACCTAAATGAAACATAAGCTATTCTTGGTAGTAGTATAAACTTTGTCCTATGGGTATTACATTTTCAAGTTTTTTTCCTTTATATGAAACTACTTAAAAAGAAAATTTAAGTATATCTCATAGATTACTTTATATATTTATCATTCTATAAGCAAATGTGTTAGTAATTAACATATTAAGGTCATAAATCATTACGCCTTATGTCAAAGGCTTCTTATTCACTGATTTAGAAACTTCACTTTTATGAGTGTCAGAGTTGAAGTCAGCCCACACATATACAGCAGGTTAACAGCAATATATTTTTCCTCTAATCAGGCTTTCACTTTTTTATTGGAATAGGGTTTGGAGGTAGGAGGATTGAAAGCACTAGAGTTCCAAAAAATTTATGTTTTTTATTAAAGGAAAAAGATTCTTAAAGAATACAGTGATGGTAATGCTCTTGCAGCACAAATCCTCATATTGAATGACTGTGCCACAGAAAAAACACTGTAATGCTTTAAACAGAATTTTGGCCAACTTTCAAACAACACACAGTGATTAGAGTGTTAAACTGTCATCTCATCAAGTTCTGCAAACACTCTCAGTCTTCACTGTCCGAACAGATCAGTTTTAGCTTCTTCATAGTCCTCCATCTGTCTTTCAACATGACGCTTGTTCGGTTGTTGAATTCATAATGTGATAGTATTTTAGACCAATTTCCCTCTCCGTATTTCCTCACACCAGATCTCAGGTTCTTGTCTTCTTCCCAAAGCCATGCCTTTTGATGAAAAGTAGGATAGTTAATCACAGAACCAGTTCTTGACAAATAGCATTAGTTTCAGGTGTACAACATAATGATCCAGTATTCATACATATTGTGAAATGATCATCACAATAAGTCTAGTTAACATCTGTCAAAAGTGGATAAAAAGTAGAACAGTTATTCGCAGAAACAATTCTTTAACATATCTAAATACAAATTTTTAGAAAACCAATATGTTACAATTTCTTAATGGTGGAAGAAATTCTGTGAACGTATCTTAGATTTCTGTAAGATTTTGTTGTGGTGATATTATCAAGGGTCTTGACTGTATTACTGTTCATTTTGCATGACACACTATGGCTCTGCTGCCCCAAATCAGACAGCTATAAGGTGTGAGAACTAAATACAAACCCTATTTGTCTGACTTAAGCCCACAATGTCTCTTAAAATTTGACGGCTGTTAACAGGTTAGAGATGTGTCTCTTTCCCTCTTCCTCACTCTCATGCGTACTCAGTCATGTCTAACTCTTTGCGACCCTATGGACTGCAGCCGGCCAGGCTCCTCTGTCCATGGGATTCTCTAGGCAAGAATACTGGAGTATTTCTCCCTCCAGTATTCTTTCTTCCTCCAGCAGATCTTTCCAACCCAGGGACTGAACCCGCGTCTCCTGTGTCTACAGCACCGGCAGGTGAGTTCTTTACCACTAGTGCCCACCTGGGAAGCCTTAGAGATGTGTAGGATTCATATAATACCAAATAGAACTTATGAATATTTAATCCTTCCCTAATGAACTCAGTGAAAACCCTGTTCTATGTTGGGCAAAGTACACACACACATATAACTAAAATCTTCTCACTTTCTCCAACAGATTTCTGAGAACAGAGCTAACACAAACTAATTAAAGATACATTATTTTGTTTTTGGAGAAAATGACTGAAAAAATTTAAAAATCAAATTCAGTATTATACATAGAAAAAGATTACTGATACTTGGCATCTGCTAGAGGTGACCAACTATTCCTTCTGCTGACATGCTGAGAAGCAATACATAGGGTCATCTGAATGAGTATTTACTGTTTCTGAACTACGAATGATCTCCCCAGCTGACTCACATTTGGTTTAAAAATTCATCCATCATCAGTCATGAAAGGGCAAATACTGTATGATTTCACTTACGTGAGATATCTACAGTAGTCAGATTCCCAGAAACAGAGAGTAGAATGATGGTTGACGGGAACGGGAGGAAGGGAACTAGGGGGCTGTCTAATGAGCACAGTGTTTCAATTTCTCAAGATGAAAAAGCTCTGGAGGCTGTTGTACCATGTGAATACATTTAATGCCAGTGAATCATACACTTAAAAAACAATTAAGGTGACAAATTTTATGCTATGTTTTACTATGCTGCTAAGTCGCTTCAGTCATGTCCGACTCTGTACGACCCCATAGACAGCAGCCCACTGGGTTCCCCCCTCCCTGGAATTCTCCAGGCAAGAATACAGGAGTGGGTTGCCATGTCCTTCTCCAATGCATGAAAGTGAAAAGTGAAAGTGAAGTCGCTCAGTCGTGTCCAACTAGTAGCGACCCCATGGACTGCAGCCTACCAGGCTCCTCCGTCCATGGGATTCTCCAGGCAAGAGTACTGGAGTGGGGTGCCATTGCCTTCTCCGATGTTTTAGTATAAATACATTTTTAAAATGAATAAAGGTCTTGAGTAGACAATTCTCCAAAAAAGATATATAAATAGCCAATAAGCACTTGAAAACATGCTCAATGTCACTTAATCATTACCGAAAAGCAAATCCAAAACCCTAGAAGATATTGCCTCAAACCCATTAGGAGGTACACCATGAAACAACCAACCACACACAGAGAAAAACATGTGCTGGTGGGGTTGTGGAGAAACTGGGACTCGTATGTGCTATTGGTGGGAATGAGAACTTACGCGACTGCTAGGGAAAAGTGTGGTGGTCCCTTAAAAATTAAAAGCATCATGTGACCCAACAATTCTACCTGTGAGTAGAATTCTATATTCTTTTGAATATAGCCAAAAGAACTGAGTGCAGAGATTTGAAATTTGCACACTCCTGTTGACAGCAGTATTACACATAATAGACAATAAGTGGTATATAAATATAATATCATTAGCTTTAAAAAAGGAAGATTCTGACACATACTACAAGGGAAATGATCTTGTCCTCAAGGTAAATGAGGACATTATGCTAAGTGCAAGGAGTCAAATACAAAAGAAAAAATACTGTAGATTTCCACTTATATGAGGTACCTACCATAGTCAACTTGAGAGAAAGTAGAAAGTTGGTTGCCAGATGCTTGTGGGGGCGGGGTGAATGAGACATTCCTGTTTAATGGGTACAGAGTGTCAGTTTTGTAAGATAAAAAGACCTCTGTGGATGAATGGTGGTAATGGTAGCACAGGTGTTTAATGACACTGAACTATACACTTTAAAATGGCTAAGATGGCAATTGAATATTCATTGGAATATTGGACTGATGCCAAAGCTTTAAAACTTTGGCCACTTGATGCGAGGAGCTGACTCATTTGGAAAAGACCCTGATGCTGGGAAAGATTGAGGGCAAGAGGAGAAGGGGATGACAGAGGATGAGATGGTTGGATGGCATCACTGACTCAATGGACATGGTTTGCACAAACTCTGGGAGATAGTGAAGTCCAGGAAGACTGCTGTGCTGCAGTGCATGGGGTCACAAAGAGCTGCACATGACTTAATGACTGAACAATAACAAGATGGCAATTAAAAAAGAGAGAGAGAGAGAAAAAAAAAAAGAATCCAGCTCAACTGTCTGACACACCAAAAAGAAACTCAAGGTGCTTGTAGACAAATACGAGATCAAAATTATCTGTGTACGACTCAGTGCCATAAAGCTGGCAGTATCATTATACCTCCTGCAGAAGTTTGTTTGAGCTGTCGCCTATCAGCAATGATGCTGCCTACAAGTATAAGACTACTCACCCTCTAGACAAAGACTGACTTCCGTCCTATGACCTTCTGTCCTCACAAGTCAGCTCACTTCTCTCACCAGTCACCACTTCTAAAAGCCTCACCACACTGCTCATTATTTTCTGCATGTGTGCAGTAAGGAGTTTAAAGGGGAGAGGGATGTACTTATTGATTAATCTCTGGGTTCACATGTATCTTTGAGAATGTGATGAAAGCTATGGATCCATTCTGCAGACAAGTGAAGGTACATAACATTTTACATGAAATTTCAGGAGCCATTTAGAATCCCCTTAAGAAAACCTATCAGTTCTATGGTCCTTCAAGTTAAGAATTTTTGTTGTGTAAGAAGCTGCCACAGGTTTATTCTGTTTTAAAAAGTAGCCTTTGATTTATGCAAATCTCATATACATGGCACTGTTTCCTTGTTTTAATCTCAGTAATATTTAATAGAGAGCACAGATATCTGATAAAATACAAAGGCCCGTTTCTCTAATAACAGTCTCTGCTTGAATACTATTTAGGTTCCTGAGTGCAACCAAAGTTTAAATGGTATTTCCAGTGGATCATATACAGCAAGGGTTAGGCAGGCTACTGTCGCCTGAACAGCACAGGAGCTAAACAATGGTTTTTACATTTTAAAAAGTTGTTTTCAATAAAAACAATATGCAACAGAAACTGTGTATGGCTCACTGCCTAGCCCTTTATAGAAAGTTTGTCAACCTCTGATCTAGAAGTTATAATTTTGTCAGTAAAAGTTAATTGAAAACCACAATGTTTAACATTAAACATTTTTTTTCTTCTATTGAAAATGAGCAACTGTAACTTGACATATTATTGTTACTTCATGATTATGGCTTATATTGTTTGATCTGAATGCTTTTTTTTTTTTAACAGTCCTTGCTTACTTTCATCTATGATTTAAAGGGGAAAGAGTCTTAAAAAACACCATTTGGAATATATCAGTAATCATATAGCAAACAGAAACTATACTCTTCCATCCCTGGTTGGGGAACTAGGATCACGCAAGCCACAAAGCATAGCCAAAAACAAAAACACAAGTTTAGAAAACTTGAAGAGGTCAACCTCTATTGTTCATACATGGAACTGAATTAAGTGACACAAAGACTGACATCCGTCCTATGACCTTCTGTCCTGACAAGTCAGCCCACTTCCCTTACCAGTCACCACTCCTAAAAGCCTCACCACACTGCTCATTACTATTCTGCATGTGTGCAGTAAGGAGTTTAAAGGGGAGAGGGATGTACTTATTGATTAATCTCTGGGTTCATGTGTATCTTTGAGAATGTGATAAGATTAGAAAGAAAATATAAGGACAGCACAATTTCATAAGTCTACTTTTTTGCTTAAAACTCAAAATTTCATTTGTTTTGTACAGGTGACCTATTATACTAGATTCCCTTCATAATGACACATGGTTAACTAAGAGTTTAAGATAATGTATTTCAGGACAAAAGCAAAAACTGTGCCCTTGGTACTATTCTCTTCTGTCTTTTGCTTTGCTTGAGAAAAATAAAGTTAAGTCTAGCCATGTCCATAACTCAAGATATAGACAGCATGGGACAACTTAAAATGCACCGATCTTTTCTTTCCTTGGGCTTCCCTGGTGGCTCAGAGGTTAAAACATCTGCCTGGAATGCGGGAGACCTGGGTTCGATCCCTGGGTTGGGAAGATCCCCTGGAGAAGGAAATGGCAACCCACTCCAGTACTCTTGCCTGGAGAATCCCATGGAGGGAGGAGCTCAGTCGGACACAACTGAGCGACTTCACTTTCACTTTTCACTTTAAGGCTAAAAAGTTATACAACTTATATATTTTAAAATTGCATATCATTTTTAATGCCTTTTAGAAAAAAACCCCAATGCTTTAAAAATGGTATCGTTTATTTACAACAACAGAGTCCTTGGATCTAGCGCTATGTCAGTAAATGGCACAGGCATTTAGTACTTTCTTATCTGTTGAAATGTACATATTCTAGCCTAATTCGGTCTATTTTTAAAGCCGGATTTGGTGTGAATAATCAAGTCAAAAATCAAAACTTCGAAATATGTAATGAGCAACTATCTCCCACTGGTGCATGTAAATCATTTCAAAGGCATCTATTTTATCTGATAAATAAGTCTATACTTTGGAGGAGGGACTGTTCCTCCCAAGGCCACCAGGGGAGCTACAGGCTTGCTCTACTGTATTCTCCAGTGATGCCTCGATGGCTCAAAGGTCTGCCCCCACCTACCCCCTTTATTCTCTCAGATGAGAGAAAGCCAGAGCGCAAGTGGTGACCTCTCTCTCCCATGACACAAAACCTTCAAATCGGCTTTGTTCAGGAATATGGAGACCCCAGACTTTGATGCTGAGGAAGCTGCCAGGGGCTCACCTGTTCTAGAAACCGAGAACCATAGTCCCCAAACAGAAAGAAACCTTGTGTGTGTCTCTGAGAACAGAACCTACCAGTTTTCTACCCGTTTCCTTTCTGCCTCAAGGAAAGATATGGGAGGCAAACATAATCATATGAAATACTAATTTTAAAAAAGCAGCTGGATTTAGAGACCTCATTTCTAGTCTTCATTATAAAGCACATATTCTTGTGGGTTCATAACTGAGTATTATGTATTGGCACCATCCAACGCAGGACATTTTTTCCCAAGGGCCAACTGGATTTTCCCCCCTAAACAAAGTTTTTATACTGAGTAGATGCTGTGTCACAAGTGTGGTAGTGCAGTTTTGATATCCTCTAAATTTTATGGGTTCACAAAACAGGAAAGAGTAAACTATCAGTTTGAAAGCACAGTCCAATTCCTCCCACTGTTTGCAGTAATATGTGGATGTTACTTTAAATAGTGTGCCCTTGTGCTGCTCAAGTCCAGCTGGTCTACCACCCCAGGGTTCATATTTAAACATCAACTGATTGAGAAAAGGGGCTTTGGAAGAGCTTTATAACTGAAATATCCTTCTAGCTCATCATTCAGATTCTTCAACAGGAGTTGGGAATAATGTTCTTTTCATCTTTCCTATCTTTTTTTCTCTTACTGTGAAAAATAACAGTCGACCTCAAGACACAGACTGAACTCACTGCCTGCTGAGATAGGACTGTGGGTTTGTTTCCTGGTCATACCTGTATGTTGGTGCTCAATGTAGTGTACACACGTTTTAAAATAAAACAGATGATGTATATTAAACAGTGTTATCATTTATAATTTAAAAATACCGTATAATAATTCCCATTACGTACCATCCATGGGAAAAAGTCTTTATTGTTGAAAGCCACTTACTTTTCTTCTGAATAAATTTACAAAGGAAGGCCTCTTTTTAAATTGTGATAAGGCAGGCAAAAATACCTTTGTTTAACGTACAAATGCAGGAGAAAGAAACTGTCCAAGAAACTGTGCAAGACTACTGCAATCAAAATTTTTAAAGAATCCAAATGTCAATACAAAATAAAATAAAATTGGTCACTCATCTAACAAGTTGTCCCACCAAAATGCCAACAGTAGAAAGCTAAAAATAAAACCAGACACAGAATTTTTGACATAATAGTGATAGACAATATCACCTATATTTAATTGTGCAGTTGATATCCCACTTGTTTATAAAAATATAAAAAATAAAAATATATATTATATAAAATATATAAAAATATATAAAAATATATAATATAAAAAATATAAAAACAAGAGAAATATAAAAAAAAGAGAAACTGTTTTCTTGATGTATATCGCTAAGTAACACCTATAATTCCATTTAGAACTGTTACCAGAAGAAACACAGGGAAAGACAAATATATAAGGCAGAGAATTCTGGATTTTAGACCAACCTGGAGAGTCTAGGACTTGATCCTACCCCAACATATCAACAATAAACCATTTGCAAATAGCTTAACAAAAAAGAAAATCATCTTAAATAATTTACTCCTCTACTATAAACTAGAAAACCAGATAAAATACAGTAAACAATGGTTTCAGCAACTAGAGATAGCACAGGACTATAATCACTGAGAGGAAAAACAAATGAGTGAGTCCTAAAACTGACGCAGCTTTCTGAATAGAAAAATTCTATGTCAAATGGTATCTCTTTTTTTAAAGCACACAAAAATCATATTTAAACTGAACCCACGTTAGGAAGATATGAAAATAAGTTTATCATGTGGATTTAAGTTTTACCCTACATCTGATGAATGGACTGTAGGATGGATAATTCTAAATAAATGTCATTAATACCCAAGATTATCTTTAAAATGTGAGTGAACTCTGAACAGGTAATTTGATCAATTTCTCTAAGATGGCAAAGAGGAAACATTTTATTCTCAAGATTTTTTAGAGCTGCACAGAAATAATATGAAATAATCACAATTACTCCTTATGACTTTACTATACATTAAGCATTATTAAATTAAAACAAACAGGTACCTGTTTTTTCCTAGACCGATGCTTTTCAGGAGTGACAGGCTGACTTTTTAAAATACGTGTTCTCTTACTTTCAGTGGCTCGTCTACTGTTCTTTTTCTTTCTTCCACCTAAAAGCAGAAACACTGTCATCAAAAACTGTCCTACATTAAAAGAATTGTATTTTTAAAGGTTATCATGAAATTCCTTTTTATAGCTATTAAAAAAAACAACCTGTTTAATCTTTTTCCTTTGAACCTGGAAGCAGTATGGTATAAATGCAAAAATCAGCCTTTGAAAATCAGGGGGCATGTGCTTCCTTTCCAACAAGGGCTTGGCAGAATCGCTCCTGCAGAGGGTGGTGAGAAGGGGCACTCAGCCATCAATGAGATGGTAATCAGAGATGACACTATCAACATCCACAAACATATGAATGGAGTAGGTTTCAAGAAGCACCTGTGGGGGCTTCCCTGGTAGTCCAGTAGTTGAGGATTTATGTGCCAATGCAGGAGACACAGGGTTCAATTCTTGCTCCAGGAGGACCCCATATGCTGTGGGCAGCTAAGCCCAGGTGCTCAGAGCCCAGGCTCTGCAATCAGAGAAGCCACAGCAGTGAGAAGCCCACACACCACAACTAGAGCTGCCCTGAAGCCTGCACACAGTAACAAAGACCCAGTGCAGCCAAAAAGAAAGAAAGAAGTCCCTCTGGCACTCAAAGAGATCTGGAAATATGCCATGAAGGAGACGAGAACTCCATACGTATGCACTGACACTGGGCTCAACAAAGCTGTCTGGGCCCAACAAATAAGGAATATCTCACACTGCATCTAGCTGTGCGCAGTTGTCTCAGAAAATGTAATGAGGATTCATCAAAGAAGATTTATATATTTGTTATCTATTTAACTACCACCACTTAAAAAAAAAAATCTAGATAGTGTGAATGAGGACTAACTGCTGATTGTCAGTTACAGAGCTTGAAAAAAAAAAAGAATAAAAAAAAAAATCAGAGGGGATGTGCTTTGAATCTTGATTCTTTGATGCCTTTGAACAAGCCATTTCACCTCCTAATGCCTGTCTTTTCATCATCTGCTAAAAAAAGGAATATTTACCTTATAGAATCATTGTAGTTTCTTAAAATAATGTTTAAGGAGTATCTGACACAGTGTAAGAAACAAATATTTCTCTTATTTACAGTTTAGTAAGATAAATAAATGTATATGCAACTGAAAAGAAATAGAATGGTTATTACTGAAAGAAAATTGTATATATATAGTTGATCCTTGAATGATGTGGTTTTCAACTACATAGGTTCACTTATACAGATTTTTAAAAATAAATATAGTATCTATGTTTTCATTTTACAGATCTTTTTAAATGTGCAGAAAAGTTTATGTCTGATTAGATATGACAATATGTGGAATCAAAAGAACTAGGGTTTGAGTTTGATTTTATGCCACCTGTTTCAGCTGCCTACCCTCAGGTAAGTCACTTATCAATCCTTTTGTTTCTGAGGCACAGATAGCAGGATGTGTTGACTGCAAAGAGTTGGAGCCCCTCATCCCTACTGTACTGTACAGAAACCTAAAAGAATCTACACATAGAATTTAAAAAGGATTTAGCAAGATGGTTCCATACAAGATCAATAAACAAAACTCAACAGTATTTCTGTACACTAGCAACAGTTAAAATATTTAAATAATCAAAAGATAATATTTATAATAGCAACAAAATATAAAACATGCTTAGGGATAAATCTAGCAAAAGTAGTTAACATCTACATGCAGTAAATTATAAAGTTTTACTATATTTTTAAGTGTGTGTATACACACATACATGCTGTAAGAAAAATATACATAAGACAATCTAAATAGAGAAATGCTTTTGTGCATAGGAAGACAACATAAATGTGCCAGCTCTCTCCAAAATTATCTATTACAATGTAATTTCAAGTAAAATTTCAATAGGGTTCTTTGTAGAACTTAATAAGATTATTCTAAAATTATGTCTTAGGAGAGGTAATTAATCATAAGCTCTGAGCATTCCTGTAGTTCTTGCTAAGATTTTACTAAACAGTTTCTGCAGTTAGTCAGGTACCTAAATAGGTCACTGGAACCACAGGCTGACCACCATGTAACTACTCTCTCCTGGAGAAGGGAACTGGATTATTTGTTTGTTGCTTACTCAGAAAGTACCCTTGGCCCCAAGTTCTTCTTTGCAGTACAACCTACTGCCTGTGTAGCATCTACCTGGGTGCATTATGCTGTCTTTGGGACCTGGCAAGGGAGGGAAACCAGCACAACTATGCTGTTGCCATACACAATCTGCTGTACTGTAGCAAACTGTCCTGTTCCGACCCATTAAGTCTCATTGTACACTTTGTGGCACCTACGGAGTGGTAGCAGCTTCACTGCTTGCAATCTTTTATGAAGTTTCCTCCTACCCCCGACAATATGAAGACCAAAACACCAAGAACATTTAAGATATTCCTAAAGAATAACAGGATGATGAAGGAAATTACTCTGTCACATACTGAGTTATTTCTAAACTACAGTAATAGAGACGATATGGTATCACTGCAGGGGGAAACCATATGTGTTGGTAAGGCTAATGGAAACCACACCAGTTATGAACAGAGATTTTCATATTGTGAATTGTTCAAACAGGTGCTAGAGGATTAAAAAGGCAAAAATAAATTAATAGATTAACAATGAAGAGAAACTCATAATCATAGCTGGAGACTTCAACACTTCTTTCTCTCAGTAATTAGTAGAACAAGAAGACAAAAAATAAACATGCATATAGAACATCTGAAAAGCACTATGAATCAATTTGACCTAATCGACATTTATAACACTGTATACTCAATGACAGCAGAATTCACATTCTTAAGTATATATCAGCAGTCACCAAGATAGACAATATTCTAGGCCATAAAGCTAGTCTTAAAAAAGAAAAAGAAATCCTACATCTTCAGGCTAGAACAGAATTAACTGTAAATCATTATCTTTAAATATACGAAAATTTAACAAACAGCTTCTTAATAGTCCAGATGATCAAAGAGAAAAGTCTCAAGGGAAATAAAAAATATATCTTGATGAAAATAAAAATATAATATATACGGATGAAACAGACAGTAATAAAAGGAGAATTTATAGCATTAAACGCACAAATTAGAAAAACTGGGCATCTATGAAGAAAAAGCCACTCATATACAAAGGGAGGCAAGTCAGGGTGATATCAAGACTGTCCAAAGCAACACTCATCAAGTTAGAAAATAGAGAAACAAAATCTGTAAAGTTGTGAGGAAAGGTATTTCCAAAGAATACTATATTTAGCCAAATCTTTTATTATTTTTTGCTAATCTCACCCATTACAGCTGAAATCAATCAGTAGTCTAAAGTTTATATTTAACTGTTATAGAGGCAATCTGACCCAAGCTATCAAAGCATTTATTATTATTTATTCTTCATTTTGAAGGAATCATAGTTTACTGATATATTTCTCATGAGATAGCATTTATGTGAACTTCATTGAATCCTTCAGTTTTACCTCTTAAAAATTAAATGTTAAATATACTTTTAGGTACATATATAACCTCATCACTTTTTACTAAATTTTTATTTGCTTCGATTCTATCCATCCCTTGAGGCATTTTATCTATCTCAGCATTTAAGGTCATGGGCTCTAAAAAGTCAGAAATGTTATTGTGGCTTTGGTTCTGTTCATGATCTGTATGACCAAGGGCTTTCTACACTTAACCTCTTTTTGTCTTGGCTTTCTCATCTGCAAAACAGGGGTGATTAAAAAACAAATGCACTGATTCAGGCTGTTTTGAGGATTAAGTGAGTTTATGGGTAAAAAGCTTCTAATTCAAATATTCATCATTTCACTGAATACTGGTGAAATTTTTTTGCATGGAACTCAGGTGATGCAAGAGATGCAACAGACGTGGGTTTGATCCATGGGTCAGGAAGATCCCCCAGCGGAGGAAATGGCAATCCACTCCAGTATTCTTGCCTGAAAACTTTCATGGATAGTGGGGTAGTAAAGAGTCAGACATGATTAATTGAGTAAGCATGTACACACACATGTATATATTACTAACAGCTAACAAAAAGTTAAGAAATGTACTAAAACTCATAGGATCGCCTGTTTAATATCCACAGTCACTGCCAAATCACTCTACAAAGAGATTATAGTTTTCATCAGTCTAATTACTGATCAACAACAGTATAGAAAAGTGTATGTTTCCATTTCTCTGAACTTTGTATTATGAAATTAAAAGTCCAGGAAAAACCCTCCAATTATTTTAGTTTAGAATTAGGACTCCAGTGCTCACGTTGGCACCACATACACTAAAAGTAAAGTTTTGATTCCTAGTCATTTGGCAGCACATATACTAAAATTAAAATTTTGATTCCTAGTCATTCCTAAGAACTTCACCAACATGAAGCAAGTATTTCTTTGTCCTATCATTGGCCATCTGCTATGAATAAATTTATTCAATTAATATTTACTGCATATATTGCACAGGGAGCTCTACTCAGTACTCTGCAATGGGCTATGTAGGAAAACAATCTAATACAGAGTGTATACATGTATTTGTAAAACAGATTGAATTTGCTGTACACCTGAAACTAACACAACATTGTAAATCAATTATACATCAATAAAAAAATTTAAGTTTTACTGCAGGTCTACCGTGTACCTGGCATCAAGGTGGTGTATCTATTGTTTTTATATTGATCATTAAGTATTTAGATTTGAGTCAAAAAGATTAAAAAAATTTTTGTATTAGAACACAATAGGTTCAATAACATTTTTTGAATGAATGCATATCAAGGAGGAATTTACAATCAAATTGTAATTGAAAATAATTATGGACTGTTTTTAAGATTTTTTTGGTTACTGTTGTTTTTTTTAATCTAGCAATATTTTTTATAAGGATAATAAACTCTAAATGCAATGAGTAGAGTAGTTAGATTCTATATATAGCCATCCTCATAATAGTCATGGATTCTGGTATTTGAAAATTACCTGTTGAAAGCTGTAAATCAAAAATCAAAACTTGCAGTGCTTTTGTGGACATGCACAGAGTGGCAAAATATCTGAGTCATGTTCCCAGCTGAGGTTAAACAAGGTGAAGCTCTGTCTTCCTATTTCAGTTCCAACACTAGAAATAATGCTTTTTACAGTCTATTTAGTGCTGTATTTTTGGGCTTTCAGGAGGTAATTTTGCTGTTTAAAATGGTTCCCAAGTGTATTGTGGAAGTGCTATCTAGGGTTCCTAAGTGCAAGAAGGCTATGTATGATGTTCCTTATAGAAAAAAGTATGTGTGTTAGATAAGCACCATTTAGGCATGAGTTACAGGGCTGCTGGCCGTGGGTTCAATGTTAATGAATCAGTGGTGGTGGTGGTTTAGTTGTTAAGTCGAGTCTGACTCTTGTGAGCCTGACTCTTGCAGGCTAATGGACTGTAGCCTGCCAGGCTCCTCTGCCCAGGGATTCTCCAGGCAAGAATACTGGAGTGGGTTGCCATTTCCTTCTCCAGTAATGAGTTAGTAATATCTACTAAATAAGGTGTCTTTCAACAAAAACACAGAACAAAGTTATATTTTGAACAGTTGACCAAAACGTTGTCACCAGAGACTCAGGAGAACCTAACGCTGTACTCCTCTGTGAGTGTCTAGTCTTCACCAAGTGTTCAGGATGACTTCACAGAATATTACCATAGATAACAAGCACCGCCTCTAATTAACTCTATGAACCCAAGGGATTTAATCCCTTTGTGTTTTCCTTTTCTGAAGTATGTCTGTGTGTTGAGGTGTTAGGTCAAGGGTTGGACTGCTCTCAAGAAGTATCAATTCTCCACTCCTAAACCTGTAATAAGTGTACTTACTTTGAGGAGTTTCCACTCTTTCCTCTTTCTTATTAAAATCTTGTTGTTGGCTTCCACGTTTCAACTTAGATAAGAAGAGATTTTTGTGAGACCTAAATGAAACAGAGAAGCTTGTGATTTGTTCTGCAAAGACTAGAAAGGCTATGGGAAAAGATAGAGGATTTGTTTCAATCTCTATCTAGGACCTGCTTCTACTTTGCCCTGTTTCCTTTGGTATTCCCCTTGCTCACTACCCCATCTTAACCTTCGGTCTCTTTTTGTTGTCAAGACTTTCTGCTCTCCCATTATTTATTTTCTCCACTTCATTTACTCAGAAATCAAGATCCTTCTGGCCTTTCAATTGGAGAAATTTCAAAATTCTTTTATACATGATGGTAGATATCACAATTACAGATTCTGAAAAGGGACTTTTTGGAAAGGTAAGATTGTTTGGAAATATAGGAAGGGGCAGAAATTTTGGACAATTCTGTAAAGTGTGTATTATTACAATTTATAAAGGAGCAAACTAAAATGAGAGGGGAAAAAAGTTCACTTAAGCTTAGGCGACTCTTTTATTATCACCTAAAATCTATACTTTTACCCCTGTAAATGCTAATGCAACCACAAATGTTTTCCCTCCCTTCTCAAATTTTCTGTGTGCTCTGGAATGCCAGTCTCAACTTCTATGCCTTGTATAAAAGTCTCCCCTGGGTACATTTCTCTGTTTGTGGCCTCGAGTAGAGATTAGCTTCATCCTCCACATTCCAGGACTCAGAGGGTTTTGCAGGTGGGTCTCTATAATTCCTGTTTCCTAATGTCATTTTCAGGATCCTGTTTCCATAGAAACCTCAGCCTTTGAGGATTCATGCCATTGAGGCATATTGCCATTTCGGTTCAGTTCAGTCGCTCAGTCGTGTCCGACTCTTTGCAACCCCATGAATCACAGCACGCCAGGCCTCCCTGTCCATCACCAACTCCCAGAGTTCACTCAGACTTACGTCCATCAAGTCAGTGATGCCATCCAGCCATCTCATCCTCGGTCGTCCCCTTCTCCTCCTGCCCCCAATCCCTCCCAGCATCAGAGTCTTTTCCAATGAGTCAACTCTTCGCATGAGGTGGCCAAAGTACTGGAGTTTCAGCTTTAGCATCATTCCTTCCAAAGAAATCCCAGGGCTGATTTCCTTCAGAATGGACTGGTTGGATCTCCTTGCAGTCCAGGGGACTCTCAAGAGTCTTCACCAACACCACAGTTCAAAAGCATCAATTCGGCGCTCAGCCTTCTTCACAGTTCAACTCTCACATCCATACATGACCACAGGAAAAA
>SJYX01016967.1:356063-411928 GCA_006410675.1 Oreotragus oreotragus
GTGTATTCTTGCCACCTCTTCTTAATATCTTCTGCTTCTGTTAGGTCCATACCATTTCTATCCTTTATCGAGCCCATCTTTGCATGAAATGTTCCCTTGGTATCTCCAATTCTCTTGAAGAGATCTCTAGTCTTTCCCATTCTGTTGTTTTCCTCTATCTCTTTGCATTGATTGCTGAAGAAGGCTTTCTTATCTCTTCTTGCTATTCTTTGGAACTCTGCATTCAGATGCTTATATCTCTCCTTTTTTCCTTTGCTTTTCGCCTTTCTTCTTTTCACAGCTATTTGTAAGCCCTCCCCAGACAGCCATTTTACTCTTTTGCATTTCTTTTCCGTGGGGATGGTCTTGATCCCTGTCTCCTCTACAATGTCACGAACCTCATTCCATAGTTCATCAGGCACTCTATCTATCAGGTCTAGGCCCTCAAATCTATTTCTCACTTCCACTGTATAATCATAAGGGATTTGATTTAGGTCATACCTGAATAGTCTAGCGGTTTTCCCTACTTTCTTCAATTTAAGTCTGAATTTGGTAATAAGGAGTTCATGATCTGAGCCACAGTCAGCTCCTGGTCTTGTTTTTGTTGACTGTATAGAGCTTCTCCATCTTTGGCTGCAAAGAATATAATCAATCTGATTTCGGTGTTGACCATCTGGTGATGTCCATGTGTAGAGTCTTCTCTTATGTTGTTGGAAGAGGGTGTTTGCTATGACCAGTGTACATTCTTGGCAAAACTCTATTAGTCTTTGCCCTGCTTCATTCCACATTCCAAGGCCAAATTTGCCATTTACTGTTTTTCCATAATCATTTGTTTTTCTTCCAAAGCACTTCCCATCATTCACAGATCTTTTTCTGAGTGCCACAATTACCATGAATTATTTCCATGCTTACATGAATAAACCAAATAACATCCTGGCCCCTTAATTCCTCATCTCCAGTGACCTCCTCCACACCAAATCAGCCACCCCCTTCCAAGGTTCCACTTAGCATCCCAATTGCTCTATACTTGGCAATCACTCATGTAGACTTTCTGCTCTGAATATGCTACACTGTCTGTTACAAAATTTCTAGCAGATTAAAGAGTTTTTAAAATAATTTCTTAAAATCAGGATTTGGGACATTATCAGAAATGTAAATGTAACCTCCATCCCTTTCCTGCCCTAGCATCATGCCCTTGTTTCTGAAAGAATCAAGTTTACTAATTATCTGCTTTAAATTCAAGGACTCCCTGCTTGTGTGCTCCTTGCAGAAACAACGTGAAACAACCCAGGATCTAAAGAGGCAGTTCTCCACAGTTTGCCTTTTCAAGGGTCTTACTATCTGTTGAGGTAAGTAAGACTTTGTGACATTCTTCAAATCATAGCGTTTGCATGCAGCTATTATAGTCTACCTAAGTTTGCATGAATTGCTTCAAAGATTTGAAAAACAGAGAAGAAAAATGTCAAATTTACTTCACCTCAATAAGGATACTGTATCCCCTGAGGATTCAGTTACCGCAGACTGTTTGTCACTAACACTTTAAAAGAAGAAAACATTTGTAAGAATGCAAACATAAGAAATTGTTCATAAGGATAGTACTTTCCACATAGTCAAGTCAAATTTCAATTTATAAAAAGCATCTCTGGAAAGAAACTCTGTGATGCTGCTGATGCTGCTGCTGCTGCTAAGTCACCTTCAATCGTGTCTGACTCTGTGCGACCCCGTAGACAGCAGCCCACCAGGCTCCCCCGTCCCTGAGATTCTCCAGGCAAGAACACTGGAGTGGGCTGCCATTTCCTTTTCCAATGCATGAAAGTGAAAAGTGAAAGTGAAGTCGCTCGGTTGTGTCCGACTCCTAGCGACCCCATGGACTGTATAGCCCACCAGGCTCCTCCGTCCATGGGACTCACCAGGCAAGAGCACTGAAGTGGGTTGCCACTGCCCTCACCCATGTATGTGGGCAGGGAGGGGTTAATGCTTAGGGACAAGATGTATATGGAAACAAACAAACAAAAAAACAGAAAGGGCCCATGTAAGGCTTTGTAACCCATGCAATAAAATCTAATCCATTTAGTAAGAAACAGAAAGCTAAGAGAGGTTATTAAGCTGGGAAGTGAGTTAAACGGATTTATTTTAATGGAAAGCTAACTCTGGAAGTCATGTCAAGGATAGATTTTTACGGCACAAAGCTAAGTAATAATCTAGGCTATGAATGGATTAGAGAGGCATTTATAACACTTGGAATTTATAACACTTGGAGAGATAACCGGATGTGTGAGGGGAAGGAGGAGAGTCAGGGTACAGACAGACAAGAACTGCTTTACACAATGACTGAACCGCATAGCTAGAAGGGCACCTGAAATAAGTGGTGGCACTATATTGAGAGAGCATATAGGAAACATTCATTATATGCAAGAATCATGTTAAGTTCTAATTTTATTTTACTTTAAAGCAGTACTATAGAGGGCAAGAAGTCTGGGCCACAGAATTTATTTGGTCTTAGTATCACTAAACTTTGATTTCCTAAACAAAATGAAATAACCAAGCCAATAAAAGTGAAATCCCTACTTCTCAAAATGGGTCTTAGAAAAAAGTCAATGAGAAACAAGACTTCAATGGAGCAGTGAGGAGCAGATCATGTTTTGACAGGCAGGGACAAGAACTGTAAGACTGAGGTCAGTCCTGAGGTGTGACCAATGCCACATCCATGCAATTCAGACTTCAATTCCCCTCTAAATCAGTAGTTAAGATGGGGGCTCACAGCACTTAAGCCATGGTCCTGAGAAGACAGTAATACTACATCCACTGCCAAATACATCCATACAGAAACCACAAGGATTTGACTATTTGGCCTTGGTTTAAGGGTGGATGAAGGGAAGGAATGGACCATAGGTTCAATATAAAAGATCTTTATAATGGTAGATTTTATTGTCTTCAATAGAGTTAGTTTCTAAAGCCAACACATAAGATAAAAGTCAATTCTACAAAAATTACCCTTGAAAATCCCTAAAGAAGAAATAATTTTAGAAACGGAATTTTTTTCTCTCAATATGTAGGAATGACACAGCCTGCTTCCTTCCAACACTGGAGCAAATCAGTGTCTGCACTTGTCTACCAGATGTAGAATTAGCTTGCCCTTAGACAAAACGAAGGGCTTCCCAGGCAGCTCAGTGGTAAAGAATCTGCTTGCCAATGCAGGAGACGCGGGTTTGATCCCTGACATGGGAAGATCCCCTGGAGGAAGGCACGGCAACCCACTCTAGTATTCGTGCCTGGGAATCCCATGGACAGAGGAGCCTGGTGGGCTATAGTATACAGGGTTGCAAAGAGTTGGACACCACTGAAGGGATTGAGCATGCATCATGCAGAGAAGATGAACAATATTTTAACAGATCAGAATAACCCTCAGTGCAACAGTCACATGAGGGCATGTAGGATCTGAGAACTAAGGGACACAGATGATTCAGGCTTCCAGCCTCCATACTGTTCTGGAGCTCATGTTCCCTGAGAACGGTAAATGATATCACACTATCTACACGGTACTGTTTTCTCTCTACTGTTGCCTAGCATTTGCAACAGAGTTTGCATAAACCATGATGTAACTCTACAGTACTTCCAAATATACAAATGTTAGTCATCAGTAAGACAATATACCTACTGCTTAAGAATTATTTTTATTAACAACAGCTCACTACCATCACTTTTACATAGCTATTACATTCATAAGACAAAAATATACTAGTGAATTCACAAACCTTTTTCCTGTATCCAAATTAGTTTCAGTTGCCAATTCAACATCTTTACCATTAGGTTTATCTTCAGAATATGTTGTTCTTGCTCTTTTAGTTTCCACTACTTTTGTTGCTGCCTTAAAAAAACGGGGATGTAGGAGAGGAAGGAATGCAATAAGTCATTAAAAACAAATCGTATTAAATCAAGCCTTCTAGTTATTTGATAGTCATAACAGAAGCATCTCTTCACAGACCAATAAAGGGCAGTGTATTGTTTCCCCAAGTACTGTGACGTGACTGTCAGCCACCTGCTTGTTTTATAAGCATTACGGAGAAGGGATTTCCTTGTAAATGTACTTGATACACACAATGCGCTATAGAAAATTTTCTTCCCCCCTTTGAGTGTGCTGGGTCTTAGTTGAGGCATGTGGGATCTTTAGCTGTGGCCTGTGGGATCTAGTTCCCTGACCAGGGATTGAACCCTGGTCCCCCTACTTTGGGAGTGCAGAGCCTTAGCCACTGGATCACCAGGGAAGTCCCTACAGACAATTTTAAGATAAAAGATTACTTAAAAAAAAAAAAAAAAAATATATATATATATATATATATATATATAAATAACATTTTAAAACTTTCTGGGGCTAAGACAGGATAAAATGTGATAAAAAAAAAATTTCTGTAGTAGCCCTTCTTCAGTCCAACCTGACTTTTCCCAAAAGTATGCTAAAATTTTCTTTTAAATTAAATTAAAATTATTTCTTTTTCACTTATTTCTCATTTCATTTTGGTAAGTTTTCCCCTCAACTTTTTATTGTGAAAAATTTCCTCAATCCTTACTTTGAAAGGTAGAAAATACTACATAGATTAGAAATAAACTTTCTTTTAGATGCACTAACTGTAACATTTCACCACACTATTTTAAATCACTAAGTAAAATTCTGATTAGTTTTTAAGGATTTCTATTCAAGTATTCACTTTTATTATAACAATGTAAGTCTATATTTAGAGCTTCTCTGAAATACACATACCTTCATTAGAAACGTTGATGATTTTTCATTTAGCACACAGTTTACATAACTCTTAATTTTCTCCATCATGTGGTTGTAGCTGAAGTGTTGAAAAAAGGAATGGAATGTATCTTTCTGAGAGATTATCATAAGCAATTTCCTTTTAAAAGGCTAAAGAAAACAGAAGAACATAAATCACAAATAAGATACTAGAAATTCTGTCATATATTTAACTGAAAAAAGTCAGTAAGCCAAAACTTAAGATTTTACAAATTCTCCCGTTTTAAATGCCCACCAATATATTTTTGACAAAAAATATTCTATATTTACACATATACAAAAGGATTAAAATAACTTATAAACCTAAATATCTATGATCAAGTTTAAGAAATAAAACATTATCTATTCAACTGAAGTCTTATTACCATAATCTGATGGCACTCCTTGTCCTTCCTGGCCTTCTTCTCAATATAAGAAGCATCCTGAATTTAGAACTTAGCATATCTATGCATTCCTTTACACCTGTACTACATATGTATGCATCCATAAACAATGTATGGTACTGTTTAACATGGTTTTAACTTTATACAAATGGTGTTATACTATGTGTATTCTTCTGAAACTTTCTCTATTCTGCTCAACTCTATGTTTATTATATTTATCCACATTGATTTGATACTTACAGAATTACTAGTTACTTTCACTGTTAAATAGTATTTCATTGATCAAAAATACAACTTGTTCATCTTTCCTTTCAGCCTGTGTAAGTATTTAGGCTATTTTCTATTTCTATAATTCTATTAAACATTTTTCTACATGTCTTCTTGTGAACAGTACAAATTTTTCTTAGTTCTTTCAATGCTGATTGCATAATTAAGCTATAAAGCTTAAAATTTTTTTTTTACTTCTCAAGTTCTATCTCAGAGCAATTTTCAGTTGGGCCTGAATTTTTTTTTTTTTTTTTGGTTTTTATTTTTTAAATAAAGCTTTGTGACTTTAAAAGCATATAGTGAAAGTAAGAACAGTTACTCTAGAGTATTTATCTAGAAGTGGAATTGCTGGAATGCATGCTTATTTCTGAAGCTTAAGTACCAATTTATAGTCCTGAGAGGAAGGTATAGCAGTGGTATAATTTCTCCACATTTTGAGCCAACTGTTGGTGTTCTAAGACATTTTAATCATTGCCACTCTGAGGTATAGAAAATGTTATTTCAAAATATAACTTGTGGCACGTGTGGTGTGTGTTTAAGTCACTATAGCTGCGACTGATTGCAACTCTATGGACTGTAGCCCACCAGGCTCCTCTGTCCATGGGATTCTCCAGGCAAAAACACTGTAGTGGGTTGCCACGCCCTGCTCCAGCGGATTTTCCCGACCCAGGGACAGAACTGTGTCTCCTGCGGCTCCTGCATTTCAGGTGGATTCTTTACTGCTAAGCCACTAGGGCAGTACTCAGTACTGCCCTGATAACAGGTATTAGTGAGGTTAGCATTTTCTCTTTATGTTTACTGGCCATAAAATTTTCTCTTCTGTGATGTACAAGCAGAGTGGAGTTTTTAGTCACCTCACAGTGCTAAGGCAAAAAAGTTAAGGCAAGGAACCCAATAAACATCAGGTTTTCAGCTGAAATCTCTGGAGGAGTACACCCTAGGAAGAGGGGCAAATTAGAGATAGAATGAGCCTTACTAAAAGCTCCATTTCTCAATGAATTAAAGTGATTCCCCTTTCCCTCATACCAGTATATGAAAAGGTACTCAGCTTCATTAATCATCAAAGAAACAGATATTAAAACCCAATAAGGCAGCATTACCTCACTGCCAGAATGACTAAATACTTGCCAGAGTGACTAAAATGAAAACCACGGACATGGTCTGTGAGGGAACTGTAACTCTTTCACACTGCTGAAAGAACTGATATTGCTACTCTGGAAGACTGTTTCACCTCATCTACTAAAACTGAATATGTGCATATATTTATAACCTATTGAATCTATTCCTAAGTATTATCCAATAGAAACACATATATTTGTTGTACAAAAGACATGTAAAGGAAGCTAACAGCCAAAACCTGGAAATAACTCAAATGTCCATCAACAATACAATGGATAAATTATAGTATATTCCTTCCTACAATGGAGCAATGAGAATAACAATTGTTACAAGCAATGCTGTGGATCTTTCTGACAAAGAGAAACCTGCTATATGATTATATTATATAAAGTTCAGAAATAAGTAAAGCTAATCTTGGATGTTACATGTTAGGAACGTGGTTACCCTCGAGAAGGTGGGAAGGACAGTGACTAGAGAGTGCTGGTGATGTTCTATTTCTTGATCCAAGAGGTCAGCACACAAAGCATGTTCCTTTTGTGAAAATACATCTATTTATGCTTTAAGTATTCTACTAAAGGTATGCCATTTGTTTTTAATACTTAAAAATTAACTTCTATTGACCTTAATATTAAACATATGCAGAAAGACTAGTGATCACATAAGAAACCATTAGAAAAACAGGCAAGTTATAATGCATTCTTCCATACCTGTGCTGCTCAATATGGCAGCCACTAGTCAGAGTGCTTGAAATGTGTGAGCCCTAAATTTAGACTTAAGTGTAAAATACACCTCATATTTCAAAGACTTTGTATAGCTGTTGCTCAGTATTGGTAGGGAATTGGCCCCAGAACTCCCCTCTGATACCAAAATCCAAGGATGCTCAAGTCTTCTATATAAAATGGTGCAGTATTTGCAATATAACCTACACACATCTTTCTGTAAACTTTAAATATATCTAGGTAACATATAAAACCTAACACAATGTAAATGCTAGGTAAATAGTTACCAGAGTGTGGCAAATTCAAGTTTTTCTTTTTGAAACATTTTGGAACTTTCCCCCCAAATATTTTCCATCTGCAGTTAGTTGAATCCCTAGATATGGAAACCAGGATACAGACGACTGACTGTCCAAAAAAAGGAGTGCAGATTATCTCACCAATGCATTTTCACATAGATTGCTAAAAAAATTTAGCTTTACTTGTTTCTTCTTACTTTTTTAATGTGGCTACTAGAAAACTTAAAAATCACATCTATCACTGGCATTACATTTCTATTGAACTACATTTTTCTTTTAAACGATACTGTTTAAAAGAGAAAGCATTTCTTTTCCCTTCCAATGTTTTTTCAACTTTTCTTATTCCATACAAACAGCTCTAAAATTCTAATGTAAATAATTACCATGTAAGAATTTGGGTCACCAAATACTCTTTCAAAGACTTCTTCTGCTTCCTTAAAATTGCCATTTTCCATGCAAACGGCTATAGCCTAAAATCAGAATGACAATACATACCTTAGATTGCTTTTTAAAATATCTAATTGCTGTTTAATATTAAAATAACTCAGGTAAGGTCTAAACTATTTCATCTAAAATATTCTTACACAGTTTAACAATTTTGATTTGATAAATGATATATAATAGCTTTTCAAACATGAAGTAACTGTGGTCCAAAAAGACATGAAAATTTTTGACTGGCCTCTTCTGTTTAATTATTAATAAATTTGGAGCTACATTATATATATTGAAGACTCACCAAAATAATAATTTTTAACAAAAGGAAATAAGACAGAAGGCAGATGTATAGTATTTGAGATGATTGATATATATATATAGGTATATAAAATTTGCCATTTAGGAACCTAGGAAAATCACTAATTGAAACCCAGGAAGCCAGATGCTTTTGAATAAGCATTTTATAAACAGGCCTTTTTTATTTCCCCCAACTAATTAAAAAAAAAGAAAACAAAACTATTTTGTATTCGGGTAAAGTCAGTAAAAACAAGACCGGGAGCTGACTCTGGCTCAGATCATGAACTCCTTATTGCAAAATTCAGACTTAAATTGAAGAAGGTAGGGAAAACCACTAGACCATTCAGGTATGACCTAAATCAAATCCCTTACGATTATACAGTGGAAGTGACAAATAGATTCAAGTGGATTATATCTGATAAATGGAGTGCATGAAGAACTGTGAACAGAGGTTCATGGAATTGTGCAGGAGGCAGTGATCAAAACCATCTCCAAGAAAAAGAAATGCAAAACAGCAAAATGGTTGTCTGAGGAAGCCTTACAAATAGCTGAGAAAAGAGAAACAAAAGGCAAAGAAGAAAAGGAAAGGTATACCCATCTGAATGTAGGGTTCCAAAGAATAGCAAAGAGAGATAAGAAAGCCTTCCTATGTGATCAATGCAAAGAAATAGAGGAAAACAACAGAATGGGAAAGACTAGAGATCTCTTCAAGAAAATTAGATACCAAGGGAACATTTCATGCAAAGATGGGCTCACTAAAGGACAGAAATAGTATGGACCTAACAAAAGCAGAAGATATTAAGAAGAGATGACAAGAATACACAGAAGAACTATACAAAGAAGATCTTCCTGACCCAGATAACCACAATGGTGTGATCACTTACCTAGAGCCAGACATCCTGGAATGTGAAGTCAAGTGGGCCTTACGAAGCATCACTGCGAACAAAGGCACTGGAGGTGATGGAATTCCAGCTGAGCTATTTCAAATTCTAAAAGATGATACTGTGAAAGTGCTGCACTCCATATGGCAGTGAATTTGGAAAACTCAGCAGTGACCAAAGGACTGGAAAAGGTCAGTTTTCATTCCAATCCCAAAGAAACGCAATGTCAAAGAATGCTCAAACTATCACACAATTTGCATTCATCTCACACACTATCAAAATAATGCTCAAAATTCTCCAAGCTAGGCTTCAACAGTACATGAACTGTAAACTTCCAGATGTTCAAGCTGGATTCAGAAAAGGCAGAGGAATCAGAGATCAAATTGCCAACATCGGCTAGATCATAGAAAAAGCAAGCGAATTCCAGAAAAATGTCTACTCCTGTTATATTGCCTACTTCTGCCAAAGCCTTTGACTGTGTGGATCACAACAAACTGGAAAATTCTTCAAGAGATGGGAATACCAGACCATCTGACCTGCCTCCTGAGAAATCTGTATGCAGGTCAAGAAGCAACAATTAGATCTAGACATGGAACAACAGACTGGTTCCAAATTGGGCAAGGGGTAACAAGGCTGTATATTGTCACTCTGCTTATTTAACTTATATGCAGAGTACATCATGCAAAATGCTGGGTTGGATGAAGCACAAGCTGGAATCAAGGTTGCCAGGAAAAATATCGATACCTCAGATGCAGACAACACCACCCTCATGGCAGAAAGCAAAGAGGAACTAAAGAGCCTCTTTAGTTGAAAGTGATGAAAGTGAAAGAGGAAAGTGAAAAAGCTGGCTTAAAACTCAACATTCAAAAAACTAAATCATGGCATCCGGTCCCATTACTTCAAGGCAAACAGATGGGGAAACAATGGAAACAGTGACAGACTTTATTTTTTTGGGCTCCCAAATCACTGCAGATGGTGACTGCAGCCATGAAATTAAAAGATGCTTGCTCCTTGGAAGCTATGACCAACCTAGACAGCATATTAAAAACCAGAGATGTTACTTTGCCAACAAAGATCTGTCTAGTCAAAGCTATTTTTTTTCCAGTCATCATGTATAGATGTGAGAGGTGGACCATCAAGAAAGCTGAGTGCCGAAGAATTGATGCTTTGAACTGTGGTGTTGGAGAAGACTCTTGAGATTCCCTTGGATACAAGGAGATCAAACCAGTCCATCCTAAAGGAAATCAACCCTGAATATTCATTGGAAGGACTGATGCTCAAGCTGAAGCTCCAGTACTTTGGCCACCTGATGCGAAGAACTGACTCATTTGAAAAGACCTTGATGCTCGGAACGATTGAAGGAAGGAGGAAAAGGGGACAACAGAGGATGAGATGGTTGGATGGCATCACTGACTTGAAGGACATGAGTTTAAGTAAGCTCTAGGAGTTGGTGATGGACAGGGAAGCCTGACGTGCTGCAGTCCATGGGGTCGCAGAGTCGGACCCGACTGGAGCAATAGAAATGAACTGATAGCCGATTAACAAACAATGTTGTGATAGTTTCAGGTGAATAGCAAAGGGACTCAACCATACTTACATGTAACCATTCTCCCCCAACACCCTTCCCATCCAGACTGCCACATAACATCGAACAGAGTTCCATCTGTTATACAGCAGCACCTTGGTGGTCATCCATTTTAAATACAGCAGTGTATAAACCGGCCTTTTTGATACCATATGTGGTTATAGGACCACCACTATCATCTGGATAGGTTTGTAAATTTGGGCAAATCTCTCGGGGTCTTGGTTTCTTAAATTGGGGAAAATTATAGTACCTATTTCATAGGGTAGTTGTGAAAATTAAAGAGTTACATATGAAAGTACTTATAAAGACAGCTGAGCGCCTAAGAATTGATGCGTTCAACTGTGGTGTTGGAGAAGACTCTTGAGTCTCTTAGACTGCAAGGAGATCAAACCAGTCTATCCTGAAGGAAATTAGCCCTGAATATTCATTGGCAGGACTGATGCTAAAGCTGAAACTTCAATACTTTGGCCACCTGATGTGAAGAACTGACTCATCTGAAAAGACCCTGACAATGGGAAAGACTGATGGCAGAAGGAAAGGGGACTGCAGGAGAAAGGGCCGACATAGGATGAAATGGTTGGATGGCATCACTGACTCGATGGACACGAGTTTGAGCAAGCTCTGGGAGTTGGTGACGGACAGGGAAGCCTGCGGGCTGCAGTCCCTGGGGTCAAAAATAGCGACTGAACTGACTGACTGATGAAAGTACTTAGAACAATATCTTCAAATAGTAAGCAATATATTATTACGTGTTTGCTATGTATTTCATGGTAACTTGCTCAACTTTATACTAGCATATTTAACAAAGGCTGCTTCCCCTAGACCTCCAAAAGTTTGGGATAACATGATAGATCCCTTTGGCCTGAGTTGAAATTCTTAAAAGCAGCAGTCATGTTTTTGCTCATTTTCTTCAGGCTTAATGCTACTTGACAGTCACCACAAGATCAATGATTAATTCTTGAGAAGGTGGGACACCATCTGGATTTTAGTTTAACTATGAAAATCTTGAGAACGTGCTTTACCTGTAAGCAAAACATATTTTCCCTTCCGTCTTTGGATGACTTTCTTTAGTTTCTCACTCCTCAATAGGCTACCTGTAAAATTCTCTATTTATCTATCAGTTAACATTTTACATTCTCTCTTTTAAATTTTACATTCTCTTAATCACAATAATCCATTTCATTTTCTATCATTTGATAACCTTGAATGGGAGAGCACAAACCACTGTTTTTTTAAGTTTAGTGATCTTTAAATAGATCTGATGGACTGTAGCCCGCCAGCCTCCTCTGACCATGAATTTTCCAGGCAAGAACACTGGAATGGGTTACCATTTCCTACTCCAGGGGATCTTTCCAACCCAGGGATCAAACCGATGTCTCTTGCATCGCCTGCATTGGCAGGTGGATTCTTTACCACTCACACCACCTGGGAAGCCCCTGTTTTCCAAAGTGGGGGCAATATGCACTAAGGTAACAAACATTAACTCCAGTTCTTAGAGCTCATATCAAATTTCTAAAGAGAATAATTATATTGAATTTTACTAAAGGGTCATTGTCCAACAGACGCTCTTAGTTCTTTAAATGTCATGCTTTTATTTTCTAGGAAAATAATAATTATAAACACAAAGAATATTCATACCTGAATTTTAATTAAATTCTCTATTTCTTCATGAAGCTTGTCATGTTCTTTTTCAATTGAAGCCCAAATCATCAGGGCTGATTCCAAGGGTGTAATTCGTTCATCACTTTCAAACTGTGCATCTTTTAAAACAAAATAAAAACAAATACCTTAGAAAACCATGAATAATTTAACTTTGTCAATTTTTTATACATTACTTTCTTTAAATATTGACTGATTGTATTCTATTTGCCAGGCACTGCTCTTATAGATGCCAGTTTAGGAAAGATTTTTCAAATTAATTTCCTCACTAAAATAAACTTAAAATAGAAAATGCTAGACAAGTTCATAAAACATGTAAAGCTTTTCTCTGCTAAAATATTTAAGGACTTTCTTGGTGGTGCAGTAGTTGAGAATCTGTCTTCCAATACAGGACACTCAGGTTTGATCCCTGGTTTAGGACCTGGGATCCCATGTGTTGTGGGGCAGCTAAGCCCACATACCACAGGTATTGGGCCTGCACTGAAACTAGAGAAAGCTCACACACCGCAACAAGAGAAGCCTGTGCACCACAACAAAGACCGGGGGCAGCCAGTATACATACACATGCATTGATTTTAAAGAGCCGAAAGAAACACTTTACATAAGGTATCACAGTAACAGAATTCCTAAATGGTTTGTAAGTCTAACTGCAGTGTAACAAACCTCAAATAGAAATCTGATCTTAGCATATACTAACTGAAATCCTTATTACATATTTTGTAGATATCTGAAACAGGCCTTTAGGTTATCTCTCTACCAACATTCTTCCAACTATCAAGGCTTAAAAATTTAAGGAGTCATTGTTCTACTCCTCTTTCTCATCACTGTATCTGTTGCAATATATTATACAGTGGCTTTAAAAACTTCAGAGTTTATTCCAGACTCTATCATTTATCATCTTTGGGGTGCTGAAAAGCTATTTCACCTAAGTCTCAGTTTTCTCACCTATAAAATGCCACAATTGTAAATACTATGTGAATATTTAATGAGATAATATTTGTACTGCTGTTAAACTTTCTTAAAACAGAATTTTGATCAGGTTATCCTCATGAAACACTCACTGTGGCTAATAACTACTTAACAAATTACACACAAACTTCTCATTTTGAAATTCAAAACCTTCACCATGTACGTCTTACATGTCTTTCACCTCTAATCAACTAATCTATTCACTCAGTATACATTACAGGTCATTTCAATACTCATCTTTCCTAAGAAGTCTTTCTTGATTGACATTATCCAACCCTTCTTGCTAATCTACCTTCCTTCTTATAAATGTGACATGCAGAAAAACTGTATGTATGTTAGATCTTAACTTAAAAAACTTTACAGTGTAGAAAACCAAGTAGTGTATACTAACACATATATATAGAATCTACAAAAATGGTACTGATGAACCTATCTGCAGAATAGAGACTCAGACATAGAGAACGGACATATGGACACAGCAGAGGAAGGAGAGGGTGGGACAAAGGGAGAGCAGCACTGAAATATACATAGTACCATGTGTAAAACACATAGCTAATGAGAAGCGGCTACATAGTGCAGGGAGCTCAGCCTGGTGCTGTGTGACAATCTAGAGGGGCGGGATAGGGTGGGAAGTGGGAGGGAGGTCCAAGAGGGAGGAGACTTGTATCCCTATGGCTGATTCACGCTGTTGCATGGCAGAAAACAACACAACATTGTAAAGCAGTTAGGCCTCAATTAGAAATCAATAAATCAAAAAGAAAAATGATTAAAAAAAAAACTTTCCAGTGTAGACTTTCACTTTCAGGTAGGATGCATGGCACTGCACCAGGGCAACACTCTCACCATGACCAGAAAAAAAAGAGGGGGACAACTGCAAAATCATGTTGTTGAAGACAGGAGACAGCTGTGCAAGCTCTGAGATCTAGGTGGAACACATCCTAGAAAGAGATTCCTTCTCAGGTGAGCTGATGATTCACAGCTCTTTTCCTCCTTGGCCTAATTTGCCGAAAAGGCTGAAATTCCAGTGTACTCCAGGCAGGGAGGCTTTATTGGGGGTAAGAGAAAGAAGAGCTTCTGGTGGTTTCCTTGGGGCTAGCATGGTGGACTGGAAACTAGAGGAAATGAAAACACAGCATTTTCCCACAAAGCTTTTGCTGAGATCTGGGGCAGTGCAGGAAGCTGGGATGGAAAAGTACGGAAAACTTCCAGCTGCACAGATCTTAAGATAAAGTCTCATGAGAGGGTGGAGCCTGCCATAAACAAAAGTTTCCCCTTTAAGACATTTGCCATATTTTAAAACCAGGTGGAGCAGGAGACTATAAAGTTAATAAGGCAGCTACTGCTGCTGCTAAGTCACTTTAGTCGTGTCTGACTCTGTGCGACCCCATAGATGGCAGCCCACCAGGCTCCCCCGTCCCTGGAATTCTCTAGGCAAGAACACTGCAGTGGGTTGCCATTTCCTTCTCCAATGCATGAAAATGAAAAGTGAAAGTAAAGTCGCTCAATCGTGTCCGACTCTTAGCGACCCCATGGACTGCAGCCCACCAGGCTCCTCCATCCATGGGACTCTCCAGGCAAGAGTACTGGAGTGAGGTGCAATCGCCTTCTCCGAAGGCAGCCACTAGCTATATGTAATTACTGGACAGTTAAAGCATTGCTAATCCAAATTGAGAGGTACTTTAAGTATGAAATACACACCAGATTTCAAAGACGTACTGCAAAAAAATTTAAAAAAAGGTGGTAAAATATCTCGTTTTATATCAATCACATGTTGACATATATTTTAGAAATACTGGGTTAAATAAGACATTGCTAAAATTCTACCTATTTCTACTTTACTTAATACAGCTATTAGAAAAGTTTTGGTTATATATGAGGCATACTTTGGGCTTCCCAGGTGGCACTAGTGGTAAAAGAACCTGCCTGCCAATGCAGGAGATTTAAGAGACTCCGGTTCGACCCCAAGGTGGGAAAGAACCCTTGGAGAAGGGCATGGCAACCCACTCTAGTATTCTTGCCTGGAGAATCCCATGGACAGAGGAACCTGGAGGGCTACATTTCATAGGGTCGCAAAGAGTCAGACACGACTGAGTTGACTTAGCTTGCATGCACGTGGCCTACTTTATATTTCTATTGGGCAGTGCTGCTATACAGCAACCACTAAAAAAATAAGCAGAAGGGTTATATATAGCTGAAAATCCAACATAAATTAAAATAAATTTTAAATGCTGCCTGACTTATTTGAAATATACTGACTCTTGTTCACTAACCCCGGCCTATTATATCTAAGATGTGCTCTGGGGAACTTTAAGATTAAACCATGGCGTCACACACAAAATAGGAAAAATTTTGACCCTTTTTTGGTATCTTAAAGATATTAGTTGTTTGGACTATGGTAACTTTGTGGTGACTCTTGTTACTGTCACACATTACTAGCAACTGTCATATTTGTAACCTCTTCTTGAGCTTGATTTCAGCACTTATTCAATAAGGGAATATGACTTAAACTATAATATCTCTTTCGCTTGTCCTCATAGTTTATTTTAGACTATAATGGCCAAGCCTGGCTCAGTTTATGGCTAATATTTACAGCACAGTCATTTAAAGGACCTTCTGACGCTACACAAGCCAGAGTTGGATTAGCGAGAGTCCTGAGAGTGGTACCAACAGGCCGGGATTTCCTGTAACACAACATGTTTGTAAGTAAACAGCTTCATGTAATACTGTCTACCACTAGAGACTGTTGGGAAAGCCTTTTGTAAATTGCAAACCCCAATATAAATATGCAATTATCTGCATCAGAAGGCCCTTTAAATGACCATGCTGTAAATATTAGCCATTAGTGATAAATTGAACCAGGCTTGGTCATTACAGTCTAAAATAATCTATGAAGACAAAGGAAAGAGATATTATAGCTTAAATCATATTACCTTATTAAAGTGCTGAAGTCAAAATCAAATAAGAGGTTTCAAATATGCTGGTTGCCAGTAATGACAGTAGAAAGAGACACTACAAAGTTACCATAGTCTAACTGAGTGATTATGTACTCAACTTCTTATTGCAAAATTCAGACTTAAATTGAAGAAGGTAGGGAAAACCACTAGACCATTCAGATATGACCTAAATCAAATCCCTTATGATTATACAGTGGAAATGACAAATAGATTCAAGTGGATTATATCTGATAAATGGAGTGCCTGAAGAACTATGAACAGAGGTTCATGCAATCGTACAGGAGGCAGTGATCAAAACCATCCCCAAGAAAAAGAAATGCAAAAAGGCAAANGACATTGCTAAAATTCTACCTATTTCTACTTTACTTAATACAGCTATTAGAAAAGTTTTGGTTATATATGAGGCATACTTTGGGCTTCCCAGGTGGCACTAGTGGTAAAAGAACCTGCCTGCCAATGCAGGAGATTTAAGAGACTCCGGTTCGACCCCAAGGTGGGAAAGAACCCTTGGAGAAGGGCATGGCAACCCACTCTAGTATTCTTGCCTGGAGAATCCCATGGACAGAGGAACCTGGAGGGCTACATTTCATAGGGTCGCAAAGAGTCAGACACGACTGAGTTGACTTAGCTTGCATGCACGTGGCCTACTTTATATTTCTATTGGGCAGTGCTGCTATACAGCAACCACTAAAAAAATAAGCAGAAGGGTTATATATAGCTGAAAATCCAACATAAATTAAAATAAATTTTAAATGCTGCCTGACTTATTTGAAATATACTGACTCTTGTTCACTAACCCCGGCCTATTATATCTAAGATGTGCTCTGGGGAACTTTAAGATTAAACCATGGCGTCACACACAAAATAGGAAAAATTTTGACCCTTTTTTGGTATCTTAAAGATATTAGTTGTTTGGACTATGGTAACTTTGTGGTGACTCTTGTTACTGTCACACATTACTAGCAACTGTCATATTTGTAACCTCTTCTTGAGCTTGATTTCAGCACTTATTCAATAAGGGAATATGACTTAAACTATAATATCTCTTTCGCTTGTCCTCATAGTTTATTTTAGACTATAATGGCCAAGCCTGGCTCAGTTTATGGCTAATATTTACAGCACAGTCATTTAAAGGACCTTCTGACGCTACACAAGCCAGAGTTGGATTAGCGAGAGTCCTGAGAGTGGTACCAACAGGCCGGGATTTCCTGTAACACAACATGTTTGTAAGTAAACAGCTTCATGTAATACTGTCTACCACTAGAGACTGTTGGGAAAGCCTTTTGTAAATTGCAAACCCCAATATAAATATGCAATTATCTGCATCAGAAGGCCCTTTAAATGACCATGCTGTAAATATTAGCCATTAGTGATAAATTGAACCAGGCTTGGTCATTACAGTCTAAAATAATCTATGAAGACAAAGGAAAGAGATATTATAGCTTAAATCATATTACCTTATTAAAGTGCTGAAGTCAAAATCAAATAAGAGGTTTCAAATATGCTGGTTGCCAGTAATGACAGTAGAAAGAGACACTACAAAGTTACCATAGTCTAACTGAGTGATTATGTACTCAACTTCTTATTGCAAAATTCAGACTTAAATTGAAGAAGGTAGGGAAAACCACTAGACCATTCAGATATGACCTAAATCAAATCCCTTATGATTATACAGTGGAAATGACAAATAGATTCAAGTGGATTATATCTGATAAATGGAGTGCCTGAAGAACTATGAACAGAGGTTCATGCAATCGTACAGGAGGCAGTGATCAAAACCATCCCCAAGAAAAAGAAATGCAAAAAGGCAAAATGGTTGTCTGAGAAGGCTTTACAAATAGCTGAGAAAAGAAGAGAAGCAAAAGGCAAAGAAGAAAAGGAAAGATATATCCATTTGAACACAGGGTTCCAAAGAATAGCAAAGAGAGATAAGAAAGCCTTCCTATGTGATCAGTGCAAAGAAAAGAGGAAAACAAAAGAATGGGAAAGACTAGAGAGCTCTTCAAGAAAATTAGAGATACCAAGGGAACATTTCATGCAAAGATGGGCTCACTAAAGGACAGAAACAGTATGGACCTAACAGAAGCAGAAGATATTAAGAAGAGGTGACAAGAATACACAGAAGAACTATACAAAGATCTTCCTGACCCAGATAACCACAATGGTGTGATCACTTACCTAGAGCCAGACATCCTGGAATGTGAAGTCAAGTGGGCCTTACGAAGCATCACTACAAACAAAGGCACTGGAGGTGATGGAATTCCAGTTGAGCTGTTTCAAATCCTAAAAGATGATGCTGTGAAAGTGCTGCACTCCACATGGCAGTGAATTTGGAAAACTCAGCAGTGGCCAAAGGATTGGAAAAGGTCAGTTTTCATTCCAATCCCAAAGAAAGGCAATGCCAAAGAATGTTCAAACTATTGCACAACTGTACTCATCTCATTCGCTAGCAAAGTGATGCTCAAATTCTCCAAGCTAGGCTTCAACAGTATGTGAACCGTGAACTTCCAGATGTTCAAGCTGGATTTAGAATAGGCAGAGGAATCAGAGATCAAATTGCCAACATCAGTTGGATCATGGAAAAAGCAAGAGAGTTCCAGAAAAACATCTACTTCTGCTTTATGGACTATACCAAAGCCTTTGACTGCGTGGATCACAACAAACCGTGGAGAATTCTTCAAGAGATGGGAATACCAGACCATCTGACACGCCTCCTGAGAAACTGTATGCAGGTCAAGAAGCAACAGTTAGAACTGGACATGGAACAACAGACTGGTTCCAAATAGGAAAAGGAGTACGTCAAGGCTGTATATTGTCACCCTGCTTATTTAATTTATATGCAGAGTACATCATGAGAAAGGCTGGGCTGGATGAAGCACAAGCTGGAATCAAGATTGCCGGGAGAAATATCAATAACCTCAGATATGCAGATGACACCACCCTTACGGCAGAGAGTGAAGAACTAAAGAGCCTCTTGTCCGTCTAGTCAAGGCTATGGTGTTTCCAGTGGTCATGTATGGATGTGACAGCTGGACTATAAAGAAAGCTGAGCACCAAAGAATTGATGCTTTCGAACTGTGGTGTTGGAAAAGACTCTTGAGAGTCCCTTGGACACAAGGAGATTAAACCAGTCCATCCTAAAGGAAATCAACCCTGAATATGCATTGGAAGGACTGATGCTGAAGCTGAAAAACTCCAGTACTTTGGCCACCTGACTGGGAAGAACTGACTCACTGGAAAAGGCCCTGACATTGGCAAAGATTGAAGAAAAAGGAGGAGAAGGGGAAGACAAAGGATGAGATGGTTGGATGGCATCACCAACTCAACGTACATGAGTTTGAGCAGGCTCCGGGAGTTGCCGATGGACAGGGAAGCCTGAGGTGCTGCTGTCCATGGGGTTGCAAAGAGTCAGACACGACTGAGTGACTGAACTGAATGTCATCTTTAAAACAGAGTATATTGGGCATGGTTTCCTACCAGCAGCATCAGAATCATCTGGGAACTTATTGGAAATGTAATTCATCCTACCAAATCAGAAATTCATGATGGGGAAGGGGATACATCATTCTGTTTCTTAACAAGTTCTCTAATAATTCTGAAGTAAGCGAAAATTTGAGAATCATTGCTCCAAAAAGGTATTTCCTTTACTAGCTTTGAATATGCTTGTGTATACATGTAGAGGCCAAATACAAGTGGGCAAACTCTCAAAAACAAACGATAGCTTCCATCTCTTTCTGGAGAAGGCAATGGCACCCCACTCCAGTACTCTTGCCTGGAAAATCCCATGGATGGAGGAGCCTAGTAGGCCTGCAGTCCATGGGGTCGCTAAGAGTCGACTAGGAGACTTCACTTTCACTTTCATGCATTGGAGAAGGAAATGGCATCCCACTCCAGTGTTCTTGCCTGGAGAATCCCAGGGACAGAGAAGCCTGGTGGGCTGCCGTCTATGGGGTCGCACAGAGTCGGACACGACTGAAGCGACTTAGCAGCAGCAGCAGCTGCGGCAGCATCTCTTTCTTCTCATCATCACACCTTCAGACATAGACTGAAATATGTTCCGTATAAGATAAAAAACTCACCAAGGGTTTTTCCAGCTTCAATTCTTGTCAAAAATTGACAAACGTATATAGTTCTCAGTTGATAAGCTGTTAGACTGGACAGTCCATGAATAATAGCTGAAAGTGAATAAAGTAAATCTTATTAAAACATTAAGACTAAACTCCAAACTTGGCCCTGCAGTACCTCTGTGTGGTTTTGTTGAGCAATAAGTTAACAAACAACACCCAAAGATTATCATACATTTAGAAACGGATGCTTTATTCACAGACAATTTTTAAGAAATCAGAACAAAAGTGAGTAACGATGAACACTTTACCTTCAAAATAAAACTGATGTTTCATACCAGAATAATAAATCTTTAAAACTACGTACTTTCACAGGTGCCATTCTGTACTAATGAAAAGGGAGATTTAGATCCAAACTGTAAAATCTGTCAAATCATTAGATGGAAGCTTATTTTACAGCTTAAGATGCCTAAGGTAACAGGAAATCTATTACTGCTCTCAAGGTTTCAGTTGAATGAGAGTCTCTTTAGTTTACACAACTTTATTTTAAAAACATGTATTTATATTAATCTTCCCAATATTTGAGCACCCACCCAGTGTTATGCTAGGTAGTGAGTATGTACAATGATGAGTAAACCATAATCCTGGTTTTCAGTGAGTTTACTATGTACAATGAAAGACAAAGATTAAATTAACTAGTCCTGCCGTTGCTAAGCAGATGAAACAAATATTTATTTTCATTTATTTCCTCAATTTTAATATGCCATAACCTTATGCTATACCGGAGATTATCTGTACCAAATATAGTCATAAAATAACAAGATTCAAAAAGAGAACAAAACTTATATAAAATTTAAACACAACTTATTCAATATTTACAGAATATCTACTGCTGGCCAATGGTAGGGACTCATGACTGAATGATAGACAGCCCCCTAGGAAGGTTTTAGTCTTAAAAGACACAAATTGAACAAAAATTTAGGCAGGTGACTAATTAAAATTTTAATACATCATAAAGGATAAGTATGGTATAGGAGCAAAACAGAAGAAAAGCCCAATCTATTCTAGAGAAGAATTGCTCTTTGTACCTATTAGGCATAAAACAAAACAATGAAAATCTACTCAAGTTGAAGCCAGCTATCTACTTTTTCCATACCTGTAACCAAATACTACTGACAGAAACACACCAGAGGATCTAATGACCAACAACAATAACAACTATATTTAAGCAATTACTAAAATACCAGGCACCTACTTTAAGCCCCGAGCAGTGGTTTTCATCTGGGGCTGTTGTGACTCTGTCCCCTAAGGGACATTTGGCAATGTCCAGAGACATTTCTGATTGTCACACTGAGACATTCTGATTGAGCAGGAGGGGCTGCTACTGGCACCTAGTGGCTGAGGTCAGGGATCCTACAATGCACCAGTGAACCTCCACCCTGTCCCCTCTTCACCCTCAAGCTTACACAGAATAAAGAATTATTCTGTGCACAAAATGTCAACATGCTGAGGTGGAGAAACCTTGCTTTATAAATATCAGTTCATCTGCTTCTCTTATCAGCTCTGTGAGGTAGATGCCATTATCCCTACCATTTTACAGATGTGGAAACTGGTGGTATCAAGTCCCTGCTTCAAGGCTTGTGACAATAAACAAACAGAGCCAGGAATCAAACTCAGACAATTTACAAGGATTCCCTGGTGGTTCAGGGGTTAGGACTCTGTGTTTCCACTGCAAGGGGCACAAATTCCACCCCTGGTCAGGGAATCAGGGAACTAAGATCCCACAAGCCCTGCAGCCAAAAACACAGACATACACATTCACAAAAACAAACAAAAATCCGCAGACAACTAACGATGGAGCCCAAGCTCTTAATCACAATCCTACACTGCCTCCCACGATGCAGACAGGTTAGGAGCATCAGTCTGGAAAAGGCATTATCTGACACAAGTGAGGTGGAAGAACAATTCTGAGTTTGAATGAAAAAGCTAAGAATTTTCTAGTAAGCACCTAGAGTTGCATATGTTTACATTCTTGAAAAGTGTAGTAAATGTAATTCTATAAGAGATAAAATGGGAGTCCTGTCAGTCAAAAATGGCATACAGAGACAATGTTAAGTTCACAATATGTGTATCTGTCATTGATTTAGCAATGCGACTTGGAAAATAGTTTACTCTTTCTGGATTTTGGTGCCTTTAACCTTAAAATAATGGAGGTGACCTAGATTATTACTTGGGTCTTGGGCTAGAACCTTAAAAGGTCTTTGTTTTTTATTTAAATGACTTTTTTTTTTTTTGAATGGTTTTAAATTTACAGAATGTTGGGAAGATAGTAGAGTGTGTGCATGCAAGGTTGCTTCGTGTTCAACTCTTTGCGCCCCATGGATTGTAGCCCACCAGGCTCCTTTGTCCATGAGCTTCTCCAGACAAGAATATTGGAGTGGGTTGCCGTGTCCTCCTCCAGGGGATCTTCCCACCCAGGGATCAAACCCATGTCCTCTTACATCTCCTGCACTGGCAGATGGGTTCTTTACCACTAGAGCCACCTGGGAAGCCCCAAGATAGTAGAGAGGTCCCATAGAATACTCTCCATCCAGTTTACCCTGTTATTAGCATCTTACATTAGCATTGTTACATTAATTAACCAATATCGACAAATTATTATCTAAAGTCCAAGCTTTACTCAGATTTCTTTAGTTTTTACTTAATATCCTTTTTCTGCTGCAGGTTCCCATCCAAGGTTCAGTTCAGTTCAGTCACTGAGTTGTGTCCAACTCTTTGCGACCACATGGACTACAGCACGCCAGGCCTCCCTGTCCATTACCAACTCCCGGAGTTTACTCAAACTCACGCCCATTGAGTTGGTGATGCCATCCAACCATCTCATCCTCTGTCGTCCCCTTCTCCTCTCACCTTCTATCTTTCCCAGAATCAGGGTTTATTCAAATGAGTCAGCTCTTCGCATCAGGTGGCCAAAAGTATTGGAGTTTCAGCTTCAGCATCAGTCATTCCAATGAATATTCAGGACTGATTTCCTTTAGGATGGACTGGTTGGATCTACTTGTGTCCAAGGGACTCTCAAGAGTCTTCTCCAACACCACAGTTCAAAAGCATCAATTCTTCGGTGCTCAGCTTTCTTTATAGTTCAACTCTCACACCCATACATAACTACTGGCAAAACCATAGCTTTGAGTAGACAGACCTTTGTTGGCAAAGTAATGTCTCTGCTTTTTAATATGCTGTCTAGGCTGCATAGCTTTTCTTCCAAGGAGCAAGCGTTTTTTAATTTCATGACTGCAATGATTTAAAAATTCACCATCTGCAATGATTTCAGAGCCCCAAAATAAAGTCTCTCACTGTTTTCATTGTTTCCCCATCTATTTGCCATGAAGTGATGGGACCAGATGCCATGATCTTCATTTTCTGAATGTTGAGTTTAGAGCCAACTTTTTTTACTCTCCTCTTTCACTTTCATCAAGAGGCTCTTTAGTTCTTCTTTGCTTTGTACCATAAGGGTGGTGTCATCTGCATATCTTTATTGATATTTCTCAGCAATCTTGACTCCATCTTGTGCTTCATCCAGTCCAGCATTTCTCATGGTGTACTCTGCATATAAGTTAAATAAGCAGGGTGACAATATACCACCTTGATGTATTCCTTTCCCAATTTGGAACCAGTCTGTTGTTCCATGTCTGGTTCTAACTGTTGATTCTTGACCTGCATACAGGTTTCTCAGGAGGCAGGTTAGGTGGTCTCATATTCTCATCTCTTTAAGAATTTCCCACAGTTTGTTGTGATCCCCACAGTCAAAGGGTACCACATTACATTTAGTCATCATGTCACTTTGGGCATCTCCTGGTTATCACAGTTTCTCAGTCTTTCCTTGGTTTTGATGACCTTGGGGGTTTTGAGGTATTTTGTAAACTGAATCTCTAAGAGCACAGTGGCAAAGTACCACTTTCATCACATTATATCAAGTGTACACACTACCAACTATCACTGTTGATGCTGACCTTGAGTACCTGGGTGAAGCAGTATTTGTCAGTTTTCTCTACTTTCTTCCCCTTTCTATACTGTGCTCTATACAACCCACACTTTAGGAGTGCATGAATTACCTGGAATTCTTCTGCATTGGAGATCTGTCTCTGCTCCCATTTGTAAATTTATCCCAGCATTTATTTACATCAGTGTGGACTTTATGGATGTTTTAAAATAATTTGGGTTATAATACAACACTACAGTTGACCCTTTAACAATGAGGGGGTTAGAGACACTGACCCTCCAAGCAGTTGAAAATTGCAGTGTCGATCCTCTGAATGCATGGTTTAACCAACCACAGATTGTGTAGTACTGTAGTATTTACTACTGAGAGGAAAAAAAAAAAAACAAAAAACTGGCTTGTAAGTGGAGAGGTACAATTCAAATCTGTGTTGTTTAAGGGTCAACCGTATTTTTACTTTCTTGCTTATGTCTGCTGGGGCTATTGGGAACTCTTGCAGTTGGCTCCTATGCCCCTTTGTGCTCCCGTAATTGTGGAGCTTTGTTTCTTTGGGGGTTGTTCTGCTTTTAGTACTGCCCTACTTTTTGTCACAAGATGCTCCAGGTTCAAGTTGTATATTTCCTGTCCCTGTTCTGGAATCAGGCCATTTCTATGGAAAATGGTATTGGAAACCAATACCTGAATGCCACTGGAAGGACTGATGCTGAAGCTCCAAAACTCTAGCCAACTGATGAGAAGAACTGACTCATTGGAAAAGACTCTGATGCTGAGAAAGACTGAAGGCAGGAGAAGGGGATGACAGAGGATGAGATGGTTGGATGGCATCCTGACTCAATGGACATAAGTGAGCAAACTCCAGAAGACAGTGAAGGACAGGGGAACCTGGTGTGCTGCAGTCCATGGGGCTGCAGAGTCGGATACCACTGAGCAACTGAACTGAACTGAACCCTGTCTCTAGTGTTATCTGTGACACAAGGGAAAGGTTGTTGGATTGGAAGATAAGGCAAGTGTCTGTACTAACCCTCTTAACCTATCCATGCTTTAAGGTTGGATCACTCCTCCATTAACTGGGATTTTACTCGCCTCACTCATGGGATAACTGTGAAGCTAAAATGTGTCAACATGGCTTTCTAAAATATTTAATTTTCTATTAAATTCTATCTTGGGGTTGTGGTCCATTGCAATAAGTTGGGAGCCAACTCCAATAAATATTAATACCGGAGTATTTTTCGGTTATCATTCAAAAAGTCAGCTAGCCTTCTGTAGGCATCAATGTCTTTGCCCATCATTCACAGGCTGTCTTGCATAGGTGGTAGACTTCATTGTCAGTTACTTTCATTCTGAAGCCTACACTGAGCAGCAGGCTCAATGAGGGCTTCCCTTGTGGCTCAGCTGGTAAAGTATCCACTGGCAATGCGGGAGATGTAGGTTCAATCCCTGGGTTGGGAAGATCCCCTGGAGAAGGAAAAGGCTACCCACTCCAGTATTCTGGCCTGGAGAATTTCATGAACGGTATAGACAATGGGGTCGCAAAGAGTCGGACACGACTGAGTGACTCTCACACACATAGGGTCAATGAGGTTTAAACAGCTCATAGAGTAATACAAAACAAGGTCTCAGTGACTTGCTAAAAGAAAAAAAAAAAAAGCTTTTACAGGAGTACCTCAGAAAAAGGCAAGAAATGCAAGCGCCCAGGAGAAATATCAATAACCTCAGATATGCAGATAACACTACCCTTATGGCAGAAAGTGAAGAGGAACTAAAAAGTCTCCTGATGAAAGTGAAAGAGGAGAGTGAAAAAGTTGTCTTAAAGCTTAACATTCAGAAAACTAAGATCACGGCATCTGGTCCCATCACTTCACGGCAAATAGATGGGGAAACAGTGTCAGACTTTATTTTTGTGGGCTCCAAAATCACTGCAGATGGTGACTGCAGCCATGAAATTAAAAGACGCTTACTCCTTGGAAGGAAAATTATGACCAATCTAGATAGCATACTGACAAGCAGAGATATTACTCTGCCAACAAAGGTACGTCTAGTCAAGGCTATGGTTTTTCCAGTGGTCATGTATGGATGTGAGAGTTGGATTGCGAAGAAAGCTGAGCGCCAAAGAATTGATGCTTTTGAACTGTGGTGTTGGAGAAGGCTCTTGAGAGTCCCTTGGACTGCAAGGAGATCCAATTCTAAAGGAGATCAGTCCTGGGTGTTCTTTGGAAGGACTGATGCTAAAGCTGAAACTCCAGTACTTTGGCCACCTCATGCGAAGAGTTGACTCATTGGAAAAGACTCTGATGGGAGGGATTGGGGGCAGGAGGAGAAGGGGACAACAGAGGATGAGATGCCTGGATGGCATCACCTACTCGATGGACATGAATTTGGGTGAACTCCGGGAGTTGGTGATGGACAAGGAGGCCTGGCGTGCTACGATTGATGGGGTCGCAAAGAGTCGGACACGACTGAGCGACTGAAGTGAACTGAATCTTCTTATCAACTCAACGGGTTATTCTCATTTTACCGACTAGTAAAATTTATGAATCTGAGAAAACCTGAGGAGCCCATGAGAGGCGGAGGCGGGATTCGAACCACCGATTGACTCCGAGCCCGGGGCCCTCAGCAAGCAGCCCGATCCCCGATCCTTGAGGTATAGCGCTGCAAACCAGTACTCAGTCGCCCGCTGCGGTTCCCGCTCCCTGCCCGGGCCCGCCCAGCACTCACCCTCGGCGCTGTCGCGGGTGCGATGGAAGTCGTCGGAGCGGCCGTCACGGAAAGCCCGGCAAAGCGAAAGGCAGAGGAAATCGAGCATCCAGCCGGCAGCTACCGCCTCTGCCTCAGCCGCCAGGCCCGCGTCCTCCTCCACCTCAGGGGCCCCCAGCTGTACCTGGCACTCGAGCAGTTCTTGGCATTCAAACTGCTCCTGATCATTTGTCACCGTGTCCGCCACCCGCTCCTCCAGGGAACCGGCATCCTCCCCGTCCGCACGCCCTCGCGGGCACTGAGCCGCAGAGGCGGCATCCTCCGCCATGTTAAACACCTCGCGCAGCTTCTGGCCTTTCCGGCGCAGAGCGATTACTGGCTGGCGCCGCGCGGAGCGAGCCCACAGCGGGCGGCCTCTTCCGCCTGAGGAAAAACACCAATCAAACACCGCCGGGATGGGCGAGCGGCTCGAGCCTGGCTTCGGATTGGCCGAGACCTGCCCCGCCTCTGCATGTTGAATTCACCCGCCACCCTGCAGCGCCGCTTTGTTGGTAAACCAAAGTTCAGGCTAGACCCGGAGAGAGGACTGGAGGTGGTTGGTGTTCAGTGGTTCAGTCGTGTCCGACTCTTTGCGACCCCATGGATTGCAGCACCCCAGGCTTCCCTGTCCTTTACCATCTTTCAGAGCTTGCTCAAACTCCTGTCTGAGTCGGCGATGCCATCCAGCCATCTCGTCCTCTGTTGTCAGTCTGCCTTTTGTCTTTCCCAGCATCAGGGTCTTTCCCATTTTAACTAACCGTATTGTTCTAGACGATGTTGCATTTTAGCACAAGAATAGAATAGTTCCCCCACCTCCTGGGGGAGGTGTTTTAACTAGAAGAATAAAACATTTTTAACTTTTTCCAGTTAAAATGGAAAAACATTTTACTCGTTTGTGCTTTTAAAAAGATAATTAAAATGTCACTATTTTTTCGAGCATAACACTTTAAATCCTAGTGTACTCTTAACAGTTACTATGCAATCAGGAAGCAAAACTAAGGAGCGTCAGAATCAGTCCCGAGGCTTGTTGGGCATCACACCTATAATTTTTGTCCTGTAGGTTTGGATTGGGATCCTTGAATCTGCAAGTCCTTTGTTCGCAGGTGAGTGATACTAAGGCTGCCGGTTTGGGGACCACATTTTGAAATTATTGCTCTAGAAAGAGTATGTTATTATGGAAAAGTATTTCAGTCAGGGCCTGAAATAGATTGTAAAAATTCAGCTTGTACAACAGTAAAGTAAAAGTGTTAGTAGCCTCTGACTCTTTGCAACCCTGTGGACTGTAGCCTCCCAGACTCCTCCGTCCATGGGATTCTCCAGGCAAGAATACTGGAGTCTTCTCTAGGGTATCTTCCCAACCCAAGGATCCAACCCAGGTCTCCCACATTGCAGGCAGATTCTTTACTGTCTGAGCCACAATGGAAGCCCAGTGGCTTCCTGTATTCACAACAATAAGTGAATACTTATTTTGAATTTTCAAACTTACCTTGGAGCACAAGAGGGGACTGAGGGGAGAGGGGTCTGGTTATGTTCTATTTTTCTATGTAGGTGACCATCAATGGTCACTTTATGAACATTCATGGAACATGATATATGCACTTTTCAGTATGTGAGTTATAACTGAATAAAAAGCTTCCTTTAAAACCCTGTTTATAACATATCCAGTGTTATCAAACCCTTTATATTTTAATTTTTCACATTTATTATTGCCTTAAGGCTGAAATGTTGAGTCATCAAAGGACTATATTGTAGCCTTTAAGAATGCCTAAGTTGGGGACTTTCCTGGTGATGCAGTGTCTTAAGACTCTGTGCTGCTAATGCAGGGGACCTGGTTGGAACCCTGGCAGAATGATCATTGAAGATCCCGCCCCCTGCAGCTAAGACCTGGAGCATTTGTGTGTGTTAAGTCACTTAAGTTGTGTCCAACTTTTTGTGACCCTATGGACCACAGCCTGCTAAGTTCTTCTGTCCATGGGATTCTCCAGGCAAGAATACTGGAGTGGGTTGTCATTTCCTTCTCCAGGGGATCTTCCTGATCCAGGATTCGAACCCATGCCTCTTATATCTCCTGCATTGGCAGGCTGGTTCTTTATCACTGGCACACCTATACCTGGCACAACCAAATAAATAAATATATATATAAAAAGAATACCTAGGTTGGAATTCCCCTACCGTATATACCCATTAGCTGGGTGACCTTGGATTAACTATGCCTCAGTTTTCTGTTTATGCCATCATTACAGTCTCCTTGGAAAGATGAAAGGAATTGATAAATGTAAAGACTTTAAAAGGAAATCAGGTACTAGGTAAGTGCTCAGTAACATTAGCTGGAAAAGCAGGACATTTGTGCTACTCAGAAAGAGTAGTGAGTCAGAGGGAATTGTTCCTTCAGACTCCAGTAGTCCCATGGAAAGTAAGTCCTATTTGTAAACAATATAGAGGACTGCTGCTGCTGCTGCTAAGTCACTTCAGTAACGTCCGACTTTGTGTGACCCCATAGATGGCAGCCCACCAGGCTCCCCCGTCCCTGGGATTCTCCAGGCAAGAACACTGGAGTGGGTTGCCATTTCCTTCTTCAGTACATGAAAGTGAAAAGTAAAAGGGAAGTCGCTCAGTCGTGTCAGACTCTTTCGACCCCACGGACTACAGCCTACCAGGCTCCTCCATCCATGAGACTTTCCAGGCAAGAGTACTAGAGTGAAGTGCCATCGCCTTCTCCGATATAGAGGACTAGGCCTAAGGAAAGAAAAGATAGGTATAAAGAAAATGACCCTAGATGAGTGTTAGATTTCCACTCCACTTTGAGGCATCACTTCACGGGAAATAGATGGGGAAACAGTGGAAACAGTGTCAGACTTTATTTTTGGGGGCTCCTTAATCACTGCAGATGGTGACTGCAGCCATGAAATTAAAAGACACTCCTTGGAAGAAAAGTTATGATCAACCTAGACAGCATATTCAAAAGCAGAGACGTTACTTTGCCGACTAAGGTCTGTCTAGTCAAGGCTATGGTTTTTCCAGTAGTCATGTATGGATGTGAGAGTCAGACTGTGAAGAAAGCTGAGCGCCAAAGAACTGATGCTTTTGAACTGTGGTGTTGGAGAAGACTCTTGAGAGTCCCCTGGACTGCAAGGAGATCCAACCAGTCCATTCTGAAGGAGATCAGCCCTGGAATTTCTTTGGAAGGAATGACACTCAACCTGAAACTCCAGTATTTTGGCCACCTCATGCGAAGAGTTGACTCATTGGAAAAGACTTTGATGCTGGGAGGGATTGGGGGCAGGAGGAGAAGGGGACAACAGAGGATGAGATGCCTGGATGGCATCACCTACTCGATGGACATGAATTTGGGTGAACTCCGGGAGTTGGTGATGGACAAGGAGGCCTGGCGTGCTACGATTGATGGGGTCGCAAAGAGTCGGACACGACTGAGCGACTGAAGTGAACTGAATCTTCTTATCAACTCAACGGGTTATTCTCATTTTACCGACTAGTAAAATTTATGAATCTGAGAAAACCTGAGGAGCCCATGAGAGGCGGAGGCGGGATTCGAACCACCGATTGACTCCGAGCCCGGGGCCCTCAGCAAGCAGCCCGATCCCCGATCCTTGAGGTATAGCGCTGCAAACCAGTACTCAGTCGCCCGCTGCGGTTCCCGCTCCCTGCCCGGGCCCGCCCAGCACTCACCCTCGGCGCTGTCGCGGGTGCGATGGAAGTCGTCGGAGCGGCCGTCACGGAAAGCCCGGCAAAGCGAAAGGCAGAGGAAATCGAGCATCCAGCCGGCAGCTACCGCCTCTGCCTCAGCCGCCAGGCCCGCGTCCTCCTCCACCTCAGGGGCCCCCAGCTGTACCTGGCACTCGAGCAGTTCTTGGCATTCAAACTGCTCCTGATCATTTGTCACCGTGTCCGCCACCCGCTCCTCCAGGGAACCGGCATCCTCCCCGTCCGCACGCCCTCGCGGGCACTGAGCCGCAGAGGCGGCATCCTCCGCCATGTTAAACACCTCGCGCAGCTTCTGGCCTTTCCGGCGCAGAGCGATTACTGGCTGGCGCCGCGCGGAGCGAGCCCACAGCGGGCGGCCTCTTCCGCCTGAGGAAAAACACCAATCAAACACCGCCGGGATGGGCGAGCGGCTCGAGCCTGGCTTCGGATTGGCCGAGACCTGCCCCGCCTCTGCATGTTGAATTCACCCGCCACCCTGCAGCGCCGCTTTGTTGGTAAACCAAAGTTCAGGCTAGACCCGGAGAGAGGACTGGAGGTGGTTGGTGTTCAGTGGTTCAGTCGTGTCCGACTCTTTGCGACCCCATGGATTGCAGCACCCCAGGCTTCCCTGTCCTTTACCATCTTTCAGAGCTTGCTCAAACTCCTGTCTGAGTCGGCGATGCCATCCAGCCATCTCGTCCTCTGTTGTCAGTCTGCCTTTTGTCTTTCCCAGCATCAGGGTCTTTCCCATTTTAACTAACCGTATTGTTCTAGACGATGTTGCATTTTAGCACAAGAATAGAATAGTTCCCCCACCTCCTGGGGGAGGTGTTTTAACTAGAAGAATAAAACATTTTTAACTTTTTCCAGTTAAAATGGAAAAACATTTTACTCGTTTGTGCTTTTAAAAAGATAATTAAAATGTCACTATTTTTTCGAGCATAACACTTTAAATCCTAGTGTACTCTTAACAGTTACTATGCAATCAGGAAGCAAAACTAAGGAGCGTCAGAATCAGTCCCGAGGCTTGTTGGGCATCACACCTATAATTTTTGTCCTGTAGGTTTGGATTGGGATCCTTGAATCTGCAAGTCCTTTGTTCGCAGGTGAGTGATACTAAGGCTGCCGGTTTGGGGACCACATTTTGAAATTATTGCTCTAGAAAGAGTATGTTATTATGGAAAAGTATTTCAGTCAGGGCCTGAAATAGATTATAAAAATTCAGCTTGTACAACAGTAAAGTAAAAGTGTTAGTAGCCTCTGACTCTTTGCAACCCTGTGGACTGTAGCCTCCCAGACTCCTCCGTCCATGGGATTCTCCAGGCAAGAATACTGGAGTCTTNTCAGTCAGGGCCTGAAATAGATTGTAAAAATTCAGCTTGTACAACAGTAAAGTAAAAGTGTTAGTAGCCTCTGACTCTTTGCAACCCTGTGGACTGTAGCCTCCCAGACTCCTCCGTCCATGGGATTCTCCAGGCAAGAATACTGGAGTCTTCTCTAGGGTATCTTCCCAACCCAAGGATCCAACCCAGGTCTCCCACATTGCAGGCAGATTCTTTACTGTCTGAGCCACAATGGAAGCCCAGTGGCTTCCTGTATTCACAACAATAAGTGAATACTTATTTTGAATTTTCAAACTTACCTTGGAGCACAAGAGGGGACTGAGGGGAGAGGGGTCTGGTTATGTTCTATTTTTCTATGTAGGTGACCATCAATGGTCACTTTATGAACATTCATGGAACATGATATATGCACTTTTCAGTATGTGAGTTATAACTGAATAAAAAGCTTCCTTTAAAACCCTGTTTATAACATATCCAGTGTTATCAAACCCTTTATATTTTAATTTTTCACATTTATTATTGCCTTAAGGCTGAAATGTTGAGTCATCAAAGGACTATATTGTAGCCTTTAAGAATGCCTAAGTTGGGGACTTTCCTGGTGATGCAGTGTCTTAAGACTCTGTGCTGCTAATGCAGGGGACCTGGTTGGAACCCTGGCAGAATGATCATTGAAGATCCCGCCCCCTGCAGCTAAGACCTGGAGCATTTGTGTGTGTTAAGTCACTTAAGTTGTGTCCAACTTTTTGTGACCCTATGGACCACAGCCTGCTAAGTTCTTCTGTCCATGGGATTCTCCAGGCAAGAATACTGGAGTGGGTTGTCATTTCCTTCTCCAGGGGATCTTCCTGATCCAGGATTCGAACCCATGCCTCTTATATCTCCTGCATTGGCAGGCTGGTTCTTTATCACTGGCACACCTATACCTGGCACAACCAAATAAATAAATATATATATAAAAAGAATACCTAGGTTGGAATTCCCCTACCGTATATACCCATTAGCTGGGTGACCTTGGATTAACTATGCCTCAGTTTTCTGTTTATGCCATCATTACAGTCTCCTTGGAAAGATGAAAGGAATTGATAAATGTAAAGACTTTAAAAGGAAATCAGGTACTAGGTAAGTGCTCAGTAACATTAGCTGGAAAAGCAGGACATTTGTGCTACTCAGAAAGAGTAGTGAGTCAGAGGGAATTGTTCCTTCAGACTCCAGTAGTCCCATGGAAAGTAAGTCCTATTTGTAAACAATATAGAGGACTGCTGCTGCTGCTGCTAAGTCACTTCAGTAACGTCCGACTTTGTGTGACCCCATAGATGGCAGCCCACCAGGCTCCCCCGTCCCTGGGATTCTCCAGGCAAGAACACTGGAGTGGGTTGCCATTTCCTTCTTCAGTACATGAAAGTGAAAAGTAAAAGGGAAGTCGCTCAGTCGTGTCAGACTCTTTCGACCCCACGGACTACAGCCTACCAGGCTCCTCCATCCATGAGACTTTCCAGGCAAGAGTACTAGAGTGAAGTGCCATCGCCTTCTCCGATATAGAGGACTAGGCCTAAGGAAAGAAAAGATAGGTATAAAGAAAATGACCCTAGATGAGTGTTAGATTTCCACTCCACTTTGAGGCATCACTTCACGGGAAATAGATGGGGAAACAGTGGAAACAGTGTCAGACTTTATTTTTGGGGGCTCCTTAATCACTGCAGATGGTGACTGCAGCCATGAAATTAAAAGACACTCCTTGGAAGAAAAGTTATGATCAACCTAGACAGCATATTCAAAAGCAGAGACGTTACTTTGCCGACTAAGGTCTGTCTAGTCAAGGCTATGGTTTTTCCAGTAGTCATGTATGGATGTGAGAGTCAGACTGTGAAGAAAGCTGAGCGCCAAAGAACTGATGCTTTTGAACTGTGGTGTTGGAGAAGACTCTTGAGAGTCCCCTGGACTGCAAGGAGATCCAACCAGTCCATTCTGAAGGAGATCAGCCCTGGAATTTCTTTGGAAGGAATGACACTCAACCTGAAACTCCAGTATTTTGGCCACCTCATGCGAAGAGTTGACTCATTGGAAAAGACTTTGATGCTGGGAGGGATTGGGGGCAGGAGGAGAACGGGACGACCAAGGATGAGATGCCTGGATGACATCACTGACTTGATAGACGTGAATCTGAGTGAACTCCGGGAGTTGGTGATGGACAGGGAGGCCTGGCGTGCTGTGATTCATGGAGTCGCCAAGAGTCAGACAGGACTGAGCAACTGAACTGAACTGAACTGAACTTGAGACAGTGGACACAATGTAACACTACTGGAAAAGAAGCTTCTTGCCCATGAAGAGTTCTTCCCTTTGCAGAATTAGTAAATTAGTGAGGAATGAAGGAATGTGTGGAAATAAAATGAAGCAGATTTCAAGATTGGAAACATGTTAGACAGTTCTAATCCTAGGCTTCCCTAGTGGTTCAGATGGTAAAAAATCTGCCTGCAATTCGGGAGACCTGGATTGGATCCCTGACTTGTGGAGAAGGGAATGGCAACCCACTCCAGTATTCTTGCCTGGAGAATTCCATGGACAGAGGAGCCTGGCAGGCTATAGTTCATGGGATCACAAAGAGTCGAACAAGACTGAGTGACTGACACAATCCTTTAGAGCTTTGAAAATATTTAGAAGATCTTGGTAGCCCCTTGAGATTTTTTAGACTGGTATTTCATGTATATGACTGTCAGACAATAGGCATCAATGTTGTACTATCTCACCCTATAAGGGCATGTAGTTTGTTAAATGCTGAAGTCCAGGCTGACTCTTTGTGATCACATAATTTTGTTGCTTTATCAAAAAAAAAAAAAAAAAAAAAGCCTTCTGGTGTATGTCTTTAACAAGTCGCCAATTAACCAGTATTTTTAATAAAATGCATCTGCCCAAAGTGAAAGCGACAACATTGTATAGGAATATAAGGATATGTCTACAAACAGCTGGGGACCCAGGGAAAGAATGCTGTTTCTATTTCCTCCTGGAAATGAGCCAACTCTGTATGATGCAAAGTATCCTGGTGATGGTTTCTACCCCTGAATAAAAAATAAGGGGAAATCTCTTGACCACACAGCACTAAGAAATACATTCTATGGACAGTCTCTACTTATTAAAGCCTCTACTAAATTTTTTCAACATTATTTTTAAAAAACAATTTTTTTCTTTTGGTCTTGCCTCATGACATGTGGAATTTTAGTTTCCTGACCAGGACAGAACCCACACCCCCTGCATTGAAAGCAAGGAGTCTTAACCAATGGACTGCTGGGGAAGTCCCAAGTCTCTTATTTATTTAAGTGAATGAGCCCGATATGAATTTTTCAATTTTCCAGGAGCTTCATTAAAAAAAGAAAAAGCTGAAATTCATTTTAATATCATAGTTTATTTAACCTAACATATCCAAAATATCAGGGCTTCCCTGGTGACTCTGATAAAGAACCCGCCTGCCAATGCAAGAGACTCAGGTTTGATCCCTGTGTTGGGAAAATCCCCTGGAGAAGGAAATGACAACTCACTCCAGTGTTCTTGCCTGGTAATTCACATGGAAAGAGGGAGCCTGGAGGGTTATAGTTCACGGGGTCACAAAAGAGTCGGATACAACTTAGTGACTAAACAACAAAACTATCAACAACCCAAAATATCATTTCAACCTGTAATCAATATAAAAATGATTGAGATATTTTACATTGTTTAAATGTCTTTGAAATACAGCATCTATTTTACTTTTATAAACATCTGCTTGGAGTTGTCATGTTTCACTTGCTCAAATAGCCAAATATGACTGTGGCTATAACTGTAAGACAATTCAATACAGTACAGATAGAAATTCAGGCTCTAGAGTCAGAGATTCAGACAGGACTGAGCAACTGAACTGAACTGAACTGAACTTGAGACAGTGGACACAATGTAACACTACTGGAAAAGAAGCTTCTTGCCCATGAAGAGTTCTTCCCTTTGCAGAATTAGTAAATTAGTGAGGAATGAAGGAATGTGTGGAAATAAAATGAAGCAGATTTCAAGATTGGAAACATGTTAGACAGTTCTAATCCTAGGCTTCCCTAGTGGTTCAGATGGTAAAAAATCTGCCTGCAATTCGGGAGACCTGGATTGGATCCCTGACTTGTGGAGAAGGGAATGGCAACCCACTCCAGTATTCTTGCCTGGAGAATTCCATGGACAGAGGAGCCTGGCAGGCTATAGTTCATGGGATCACAAAGAGTCGAACAAGACTGAGTGACTGACACAATCCTTTAGAGCTTTGAAAATATTTAGAAGATCTTGGTAGCCCCTTGAGATTTTTTAGACTGGTATTTCATGTATATGACTGTCAGACAATAGGCATCAATGTTGTACTATCTCACCCTATAAGGGCATGTAGTTTGTTAAATGCTGAAGTCCAGGCTGACTCTTTGTGATCACATAATTTTGTTGCTTTATCAAAAAAAAAAAAAAAAAAAAAGCCTTCTGGTGTATGTCTTTAACAAGTCGCCAATTAACCAGTATTTTTAATAAAATGCATCTGCCCAAAGTGAAAGCGACAACATTGTATAGGAATATAAGGATATGTCTACAAACAGCTGGGGACCCAGGGAAAGAATGCTGTTTCTATTTCCTCCTGGAAATGAGCCAACTCTGTATGATGCAAGGTATCCTGGTGATGGTTTCTACCCCTGAATAAAAAATAAGGGGAAATCTCTTGACCACACAGCACTAAGAAATACATTCTATGGACAGTCTCTACTTATTAAAGCCTCTACTAAATTTTTTCAACATTATTTTTAAAAAACAATTTTTTTCTTTTGGTCTTGCCTCATGACATGTGGAATTTTAGTTTCCTGACCAGGACAGAACCCACACCCCCTGCATTGAAAGCAAGGAGTCTTAACCAATGGACTGCTGGGGAAGTCCCAAGTCTCTTATTTATTTAAGTGAATGAGCCCGATATGAATTTTTCAATTTTCCAGGAGCTTCATTAAAAAAAGAAAAAGCTGAAATTCATTTTAATATCATAGTTTATTTAACCTAACATATCCAAAATATCAGGGCTTCCCTGGTGACTCTGATAAAGAACCCGCCTGCCAATGCAAGAGACTCAGGTTTGATCCCTGTGTTGGGAAAATCCCCTGGAGAAGGAAATGACAACTCACTCCAGTGTTCTTGCCTGGTAATTCACATGGAAAGAGGGAGCCTGGAGGGTTATAGTTCACGGGGTCACAAAAGAGTCGGATACAACTTAGTGACTAAACAACAAAACTATCAACAACCCAAAATATCATTTCAACCTGTAATCAATATAAAAATGATTGAGATATTTTACATTGTTTAAATGTCTTTGAAATACAGCATCTATTTTACTTTTATAAACATCTGCTTGGAGTTGTCATGTTTCACTTGCTCAAATAGCCAAATATGACTGTGGCTATAACTGTAAGACAATTCAATACAGTACAGATAGAAATTCAGGCTCTAGAGTCAGAGATTTTGATTTGAATTCTTTCTCCACCACTTTCTAAAGCACAATTAAGGAAATTTCTGGTTTTAAAAAAGTGTCAGTTTTTTACCCCCATGGACTTCTCAGAGCTACATACTAATCTATACACTAATATGAATTATGAATTTCTAAGAAAAACATAGCATAAAACATATGCTCTAATTTATCATTACACTCTTTTTTCACATAACAACCTATATAATTATTATACCAATAAATACACTTTGATGCTGTAAACTACTATACCAATATATACAGATATCAGCTATTAATATGATTCCATGATCTCTAAGGGAAATGCCCCAGTGGCTTGGTGGTAAAGAACTCTCCTGCAGTGCAGATGCTGCTACAGATGTGGGTTCTATCCCTGGGTCAAGAAGATCCCCCAGAGGAGGGCATGGCAACCCTCTCCAATATCCTTGCCTGGAGAATCCCATGGAGAGAGGAGCCTGGCGGGCTACAGTCCACAGGGTAGCAAAGAGTTAGACACATGTAGATGTGGACTGATCTCTAGGGGTTATAGTAAACTCAGTTATCACTTGATCCAGTGGATCATACCCTCTTCCTGGATACATTTTCTTCATTTGACTTATAGGATCCATCCTTTTTTAATTTTCCTCACATCTCACTAGTCACTTCTCTTCAGTTTTTAAACTTTTGGATACTCACTATAATTTTCTAGTTGATCTTCTCTCCTCCCATTGTTTAAAATTGTCAGTGGGAATTCCCTGGTGGTCCAGTGGTTAGCACTCTGCACTCTCAGAGCCGAGGGCCTGGGTTCAATCCCTAGTTGGGGAACTAAAATTCCACAAGATGCACATGGCAGAGCCAAAAAAAACTAAAAAATGAAATAAAATTGTCAAGATCCTGTTGAGGGACTTCCATGGTTTTCCAGGAGTTAAGAATTTGCCTGCCAGTGCAGGGAACACGGGTTCAGGAAGAGCCCACATGCCTCAGAGTAACTAAGCCTGCTGCTGTTGCTGCTAAGTCGCTTCAGTCGTGTGTAAGTCTGTGTGACCCCATAGACGGCAGCCCACCAGGCTCCCCCATCCCTGGTATTCTCCAGGCGAGAACGCTGGAGTGGGTTACCATTTCCGTCTCCAATGCACAAAAGTGAAAAGTGAAAGTGAAGTCTCTCAGGCATGTCTGACTCTTCTCGACCCCATGGACTGCAGCCCACCAGGCTCCTCCGTCCACGGGATTTTCCAGGCAAGAGTACTGGGGTGGGGTGCCATCGCCTTCTCCAACTAAGCCTAACGTGCCACAACTACTGAACCCACGTGCAGCAATGCAGTCCTGAAGCCCACGCAGCTAGAGCCTGTGCTCTGCAACCAGAGAATCCACACAGTGCAAGCAGAGAGTGCCCGCTTTCAGAAACTAGAGAAAGTGAGAGGGTAACAGGCAGGACGACCAGAGGTCCCCAAGCGGCAGGAGAAGATAAACTGCAAGTGGCAGACGTTTTTTCCCTACTCTACACAAAATTAAAAGAGCCTTCTTTAGATTCTGTGTTGGTGACACCTGGTTCTGCTTTGAGCTAGCCAGTGCATTTTTTCTTACGTTAATGAAACTATGTATTTGCTTTGGCATTTTCCTTTCTTCAAAATGGTTCTGCCTAAGACTAATGTTTTCTTTTCTCAAACCTTGGGCTGATAATGGCTCAACAACCAGTATTCCTCTCAATTGTTTTATGGCCAGGGGGATGACACACCTCATGCCATCCTGTCTCAAAAGTGTATATTGTGGGAGAGGGGCCCAGTGAGATGGCTAAACTCCCTCTAGCCTTGAGATGTCTCTCTTATCTGATTAATAGCTTTCTAACAGACATAATGGCGGGGAAGGCAATGGCACCCCACCCCAGTACTCTTGCCTGGAAAATCCAATGGACGGAGTAGCCTGGTGGGCTGCAGTCCATGGGGTCACTAACAGTCGGACAGACTGAGCGACTTCACTTTCACTTTTCTCTTTCATGCGTTGGAGAAGGAAATGGCAACCCACTCCAGTATTCTTGCCTGGAGAATCCCAGGGATGGGGGAGCCTGGTGGGCTGCTGTCTATGGGGTCACACAGAGTCGGACACGACTGAAGTGACTTAGCAGCAGCAACAGACATAATGGGCTTCCCTGTGGCCCCAATGGTAAAGAATCTGCCTGCAATGTAGGAGAACAGGGTTCAATCCCTGGGTTGGGAAGATCCCCTGGAAAAGGAAATCGCAACCCCCTCCAGTATTCTTGCCTAGAGAATTCCATGGACAGGGGAGCCTGGTGGGCTACAGTCTGTAGGGTTGCAGAGAGTTGGACATGACTGAGTGACTAATCCAAGCAACAGACATAAAACACCTTGCTAAAAACTAGCAAAGGGGCACTCTTTCTGTTCCCTTCTGAGGTCTATGTCGGAAGCATTCCTTATCTCTATTCCACTTTAATACAACTTTGCTACACAAAAAGCTCCAAGTAGGCAAGCCCTTTCTCTGACACTGGATCAAAATACGTTCCTCTGAAGGTCACAAATCCTGGCATAACACATGACTGGAAGCAGCAACCTTTCAAAAGGCTGCACAGCAGTGAAGACTGCTGCTCTTCCCTTGTGGCGCACAGGCCCTAGGATGCCAGGCTTCAGTACTTGCAACCCTCGGGCTCAACAGCGTGGACTCAGTAGTTGTGCCTTGGGCCACTTAAGTGGCAGGCGGGTTCTTAACCACTGGACCACCAGAGAAGTCCCATAAAATCTTTTTAAAAAGAAAAAATTCAGAATATAACGGACCTTATGTGTGTGCTAAGTTGCATCAGTCATGTCTGACTCTTTGTGACCTCATAGGCTATAGCCACCAGGGTCCTCTGTCCATGGGATTCTCCAGGTAAGAATACTGGAGTGGGTAGCCATGCCTTCCTCCAGGGGACCTTCCTCATCCCTAAGGGATCCCCTAAGGCTCCTGCATTGCAGGCAGATTCTTTACCGCTGAGCCACCCGGAGAGCCCACAACTGGACCTTAGTACTAAATAAAGATTTGACCAGCATTGCCTTTCCAAATTAACCAATTATTTGACTAAGCAGACTGAATTGACTACTCTTTGTCGGCCCTGGTGATACCTTTACTCTTCCCAGTAGAGGTCACTATGTAACAAATTCTTTGATTAAAAAAAAATATATAGTATAATTCCTCCCATGCAAAAAAAAAAAAAAAAAAACAAACCTGAAATTCTTTCTTGCTAGCTCCCTTGTAATCCAAATAGGCAGAGGAGCCAAGCACGAGATGGGATGAGGGCCAGAGATCCAAGAAGCTTATGTGAAAGCTACTGCTTTTGTCGGCCCTGGTGATACCTTTACTCTTCCCAGTAGAGGTCACTATGTAACAAATTCTTTGATTAAAAAAAAATATATAGTATAATTCCTCCCATGCAAAAAAAAAAAAAAAAACAAAAACCTGAAATTCTTTCTTGCTAGCTCCCTTGTAATCCAAATAGGCAGAGGAGCCAAGCACGAGATGGGATGAGGGCCAGAGATCCAAGAAGCTTATGTGAAAGCTACTGCACAAATACTAGTAACACTCATGCATGTGGCTTAGTGTGTTTGCTCTTTTGGTTTCAGGAATTTCTTCCGATTTCAAAAATCTAAGATTCCACTCTGTGCTCTCCACAGAGCGCCAATGTGATACCTGCTCAGACTAAACCCATGTGAATCAGGAGGCTTACAGCAGGGCACCACTCAGTTGGAGGATGGTGTCTTCTTCTGAGTCTGTCTTTCATGGCCTTTCTTTTGAGAAGGAGAGCCTGGACTTCTTTCTGTGACAGCTTTTTTTTTTTTAAATATGGAACACTTCACAAATTTGCATGTCACCCTTGTGCAGGGGCCATGTGAGTCTTCTCTGTATTGTTCCAGTTTTAGGATATGTGCTTGCCAAAGGAATCGAGCATGACAGCCAGATTTTTTTAAAAAAGCAAAAGTATGGGAATTTCCTAGTAACCCAGTGCTTAGGGCTCTGTGCTTTCACTGTCAAGGCCCGGGTTCAGTCTTCAGTCAGGGAAATAAAACTCTGCAAACCACACAGCAAAAAAGTAAATAAGTTAAATAAGCAAAAGCAAACACTTTCAGGCCTCTGGGAGCCCAAACCCAGAACAGCACAGCATCCCTTCTTCCATGCCTCGTTGGTCAAACAGAGCCAGAAAGTCACTGCAGATTCAGTGGTGGACAAGTAGGCTTCACTTCTTGATTGGAGGAGGAATATGCCTGCATCAGGATGAGATGAACTGCTGAAGGCTAGCCTTGTGAACAGGGCTTCCCAGCTGATACTAGTGGTAAAGAACCTGGCTGCCAAGACAGGAAATGAAAGAGATGAGGGTTCGATCCCTGGGTCGGGAAAATCCCCTGGAGGAGGGCATGTCAATCCACTCTAGTATTCTTGCCTAGAGAATTCCATGGACAGAGGAGCCTGGTGGGCTAAGGTCCTAGGGTAGAAAAGGGTCAGACATGACTGGAGCAACTTAGCACACACCCACACATTCTTGTGAACCACATACCAGAGTGTCTGACTGAATGTGGAAAAATCAGACACTGGAGTCAAAGGGTTAGTCTAGGGTGGTTACCCAAGCAGAGTTGTATCTAACAGCCAAAATGACTCAACATGAGAGGAGGCAGCTAATACGTGGTGGTGTTCAGTCATTCAGTTGTATCCAACTCTTTGTGACACCATGGACTGCAACACACCAGGCTTCCCTGTTCTTCATCATCTCCCTGAGTTTGCTCAAACTCATGTCCATTGATTTGCTGATGCCATCCAACCATCTCATCCTCTGTCATCCCCTTCTTCTCCTGCCTTCAATCTTTCCCAGCATCAGGATCTTTTCTAATGAGCCAACTCTTCAAATCAGGTGGCCAAAGTATTGGAGCTTCAGCTTCAGCGTCGGTCCTTCCAATGAATATTCAGGGTTGATTTCCTTAAGGATTGTCCTGTTTGATCTCCTTGCAGTCCAAAGGACTTAAGAGTCTTCTCCAGCAGCACAGTTCAAAAGCATCAATTCCTCGGCTCTTAGCCTTCTTTATAGTCCAGCTCTCACATCCATACATGACTACTGGAAAAACCATAGCTTTGACTATTCATTTGTTCTAGCTACATTTCAAATCCTTAGCAGCCACCTGCGGCTGTGCTGTGCCGTGCTCAATTGCTTCAGTCATGTCTGGCTGTTTGCAACCCCATGGACTGTAGCCCGCCAGGCTCCTCTGTCCACAGGATTCTCCAGGCAAGAATACTGGAGTGGGTTGCTGTGCCAGAATACAAATGTTTCTGTCAAGTAGCAAATCAAGTAGAAGGGGATAACATAAGAACAACAGTTGAGAGTAGGTAGACTGTTCTGCATATGGCATTCTCCTGTTAGCTGGCTGTGAGATGGTCAAATAGGAACTCCTGCAACCTCTGTAGCTGGGGGAAATGTTTAGCTTTCACGCAACCAGCACCATGGAGGCCCATGTGTCCTCCCCAAAGGTCTTTCATTCTGACCAGACTAATGTAGAATCCATCCTCCCACTAAAAAGATGAGATCATAAAATACCCCTTTCATTACCACAACCTGGGCAGAACCTAGAAGCAGATGGCCAGACAATATGGAAGCTCTAATTAGGGAGAGAAAGCTGCAGGACCACCAAAATAGAAGGAAACATCTTCCCTTCGTAGTAACTAAGCAGTTGTAGGCATTTTGCAGAACATTTTGGAAGAAAATAAAGGCTTATTTTTGTCTGAGTGTGCTATACAAGGTCCTGGTGAAATTCTACTGCTCCAAGTGCTTTTTTTTTTTTAAACCATACATTCCACAGGGAAGTATTTTTGGTTTTGATTTTTAAAGGCTTTGAAGAACTTCTGCTATTCCTAACTCTGGAAGGACTGAAAGTGATAAACATTTCAATTTTATGCACGTAATGTTCTGTGGTCCATGCAGACTCTCTTGACAACCTATAGTATTATTATGACAACAGCAAAGATAATAATAATAATCAGCTGGTATTTAAGAGAGACATTTAGCTTTTGTAAATGGATGTTCACATTTATTATTTATTTTTATCTTATTTTGTCTCCTTGGTGGAGCTGGGTTTCCCATGGCTCATGGAACTCTAGATATACTGTAAGTATCAGAAACTGTGAAACAGGGAATTCCCTAGTGATCCAGTGGTTAAGACTTATGCTTTCACTGACAAGGACCAGGGTTCAATCCCTGATTGGGGAACTAAGATCCTGCAAGCCATGGTTAGCCAAAAACAAAAAAAAAAGAGAGAAACTGCGCAAAAGGAAACGATGGCACCTTTGTGTCTATTTCCTTTTAATTATTTGGGCATTTTATTATTCTCTTCTCCAGTCTGAAAGTTCACTGTTTTTAGTGAAAAGCAAAAAACATCACATTTGGAAGGCAAAATTTAATTAGAACCTAAAAATGCTAGTTTTGTTCTCCTATTGAGAGTCATTAAAAAAAAAAGAGAGAGTCATTATTTCTGTAGTTCCTGTATGTGTTCCCATTAACACACAAAATGAAAAGTGGTGTGTTACAGGTTTAATTAGGCTTACTGTTTAAACTGTGTGTTCAGAGATTATTAAGGTTTGTGTAAAGCTAATGAGTACAGTGGTCTTTAGTAGTTGACTCAGAGGGAAGGAGAGAAAGGGTTGAGGGAGCCCATTCCTAACTCCCCCACTTTGGAGAGCTGCTGTGGAGCACGGCTATAAAGACCCCCCACCGCTGAACAGGGACTGCCCTAGTGGTCCGGTGGTTAGGACGCCTTAATCCCAAGGCAGGGGGCATAGGGTCAATCCCTGGTTGGGTAAGATCCCGTATGCCTAGTGGCCTGGCCACCCCACCACCACCAAAAAAAATATCCCCAGCTGTTCCCAGATTGCAGATCAAGACTGTGTGGGACCTAGAGGCCGCACCCCCACCACCAAAAAAAAATTCCCAGCTGTTCCCAGATTGCAGATCAAGACTGTGTGGGGCCTAAAGCAGTTACTCCTTCGGGGACTCAGAAGGGGTCTTGTAGTGAGATGCTCTGAAGCTAATGCTGTACAGGTTTTTTTTTTTTTTTTTTAACTATGTTAAGTAATTATCTCTATTTCCGAACATGGTACAAATATGGATTTCTTTATTTTCTATTGGAAAAACACCAGTTGACCAGTTAATCTGCAGCCTTAACTAATCTCCTAGGTGATAGCTCTAAAGATTTTTCTTCAAAACAAATAAGGAACCATTTGAGAGCTATCAACTCAACCAAAAATGTTACAAAAAAAAAAAAAAACAAAACAACTTTTAAGAAGGCTGTGATAAAAGTGATATCAAGTAACTCAGTTTTGTTGTTTCATTGATAAGTTGTATCTGACTCTTTTGTGACTCCATGGACTATAGCTCGCCAGGCTGCTCTGTCCATGGGATTTCCCAGGCAAGAATACTGTAGTGGGTTGCCATTTCCTTCTCCACTCTACAGTTTTGTAGGTAGTGGGTCCTGCTGGGGCTGGAAGAGGTATCTGACTCTTTTGTGACTCCATGGACTATAGCTCGCCAGGCTGCTCTGTCCATGGGATTTCCCAGGCAAGAATACTGTAGTGGGTTGCCATTTCCTTCTCCACTCTACAGTTTTGTAGATAGTGGGTCCTGCTGGGGCTGGAAGAGGGATGAGGACTGGGCTCCACTGAGCAAGACAGGTGAGTGGGAAGAAAGACTGGAGATGATAGATGGAGCCAGTCTTCCAGAAAGATTGCCTTCCAAATCAAAGATGAATACTCTGCTTTTATTTTTCCAATTTTTAGTCACAGCAGTTCGAAAATAGCAACAATCATAGGACACATTTCATGCCTGGATAGAAAACTTGCACGAAGTGAAAAATGGTCTCTGAGTCTTTCTGATACTTGGATACTTTCTGCATATTATTTTGGTATCTTTGAAAAAGAAACCTAAATTGTAGTGAAATAGTATCAACTGAAATTTGACTCTGTTTTGGGCATTTTTTTTTTTTTTTTTTGTCGCAAGTTTAAAAGGAAAGACATTACAAATTTGAGATGAGGCAGAGTAAAAAATTACACAGCAGCACTCAATCTGGTTGTCTTTTCCCTGCCTGAACCCAGCAGGGAAATTTCAGAAGCCTCAACACAGCCGAAGACTTCTTAGAAGAGAGTAGGTTGCTGTTCAGGAAAGCGGTGACTCCTCAAGCCGCTGTGCTGAGCGGGTTACAAGAGAGCAGCTGAAGACAATGGTGTAAATGGCAGTAAGAAACCATTTGTAAGCTCTCATTTATTCTCTGAGCCTTAGCCTGAATGTCTCATCCTCTAGAGACCTTCCCAGGAACTGCTGAGTGGTTATCCTCTGACTGCCCTTGCTCAGATTTTTCTTAGTTTACTCAATGACTTGCTCATGACTTGCTCATTTTACCTTTAAGTCCAGAATGATAAGGAGTATGCTTTAAGGCTTCCCACCAACCCCCCTTTGCTTTTTAACACCGTCCCCCACCCTCAGTTGCTAACTGGTTTAAGACAGACTTTTAAAAATTCTATGGAGGCGTTATTATTTACATAAAATAAGCTACACTCATTTTAAGGCAGTTCTGTGGATTTTTGATAAAGGTGTATGCCTATACAACCAATAATTGTCTTTTTCTTTCAACACTTTAAATGTTTAACTTCATTTTCTTCTTGCACATGTGGTTTGTGATGTAATTTTTATCTGTGATTTTTGTCCTTGTTCCTCTAGAGGATGCTTCTTTTTCTGAGAGATGTTGCTTGCTTAGTAATGGCCAACACTTTTACTAATATAACAGTATCAGACACTTCATGTATGAATTCTGTAATGCTCACACAGCCCTATGAGGCAGGGTCTTTTATTATATTTACAGAAAAGTCAACACAGAGGTTAAGCAATTTGCCCAAAGTCACAGAGGTGTAATGGTCAGAGGCAGGTCTTGGACTAGACACTCTGAATCCAGTGTCTACCCTCTAAATCAATACACTCCAGTATCTGTGGCTTAGAGATAGGATGCGAGGAACAAACCCAGATAAAAGGAAGACTTTTCTAGGGTTTATAGAGCGATAGTAACAAGCAAATTTTCTGTGGAGTCATTGCTATTGTTCTCAGAAATCACAGACGTTTAAAAGAAAATTTAGAGATCACCGGGCCAATGCTTTCATTTTTACAAAGGAACTGAGACCCAGAAAAACCAAATGCTACAGAGTCAAATGTGTTAAGAATAAGTTGTTGTTTTAAATACTCTGAAGTCACAGATTAAATGAGTTTTAATTTAAAGATATAAAGTTAAATAAAAGAAGAAATTTATTGATAGAGCAGTTAAGCACTGGAGCAAAGAAAATTATGGAAGCTCTTCAATTTCCCTAATAATTGAAGAGGTGTTTGCCTAAAACAAAGGCAATAAACCTGGGACAGGTAGACGTCTGTTGTTTTCTTTGTCCAGTTTCCATTCACTCTTCCCTTAGCAATGACATCCTGGTTTTCCTCAGGGAAACACTGCCCTCCCACCCCCTCTGTCCAAGTCCATACTTGGGTGGGGATGATCTTTCCCAACCTGGCCAACCAAAGCTGGGCCAGTCAGCTTTGCATTCCCTTGGGTGCAGTGATTGGTTCAGCATTGGATACAGCATACAGGCAGGGAGATTCATGTCTGGGAATATTAGGGAGGCATATGTTCTCATTCGAGTTTCATTTGTTGGGAAGAAACTGCTTGAGATTGGAGCCAACATAGAGAAAGCAGAGGTGACAAAAAGGTATCATTTGAGCCACTGGATCCAGACCTGCCTAAAGACAGAAATCCCTGCATTTTTGGATTCTTGAGTCCATATAATTGTAGTCATCAGTTCAGTTCAGTTCAGTCGCTCAGTTATGTCCGACTCTTTGCGACCCCATGAATTGCAGCACACCAGGCCTCCCTGTCCATCACCAACTCCAGGAGTTCACTCAGACTCACGTCCATCGAGTCCGTGATGCCATCCAGGTATCTCATCCTCTGTCATCTCCTTCTCCTCCTGCCCCCAATCCCTCCCAGCATCAGAGTCTTTTCCATTGAGTCAACACTTGGCATGAGGTGTCCAAAGTACTGGAGTTTCAGCTTTAGCATCATTCCTTCCAAAGAAATCCCAGGGCTGATCTCCTTCAGAATGGACTGATTGGATTTCCTTGCAGTCCAAGGGACTCTCAAGAGTCTTCTCCAACACCACAGTTCAAAAGCATCAATTCTTCAGCACTCAGCCTTCTTCACAGTCTAACTCTCACATTCATACATGACCACAGGAAAAACCATAGCCTTGACTAGACGGACCTTAGTCGGCAAAGTAATGTCTCTGCTTTTGAATATGTGATTATCTAGGTTGGTCATAACTTTTCTTCCAGGGAGTAAGCGTCTTTTAATTTCATGGCTGCAATCACCATCTGTAGTGATTTTGGAGCCCCCAAAAATAAAGTCTGACACTGTCCACTGTTTCCCCATCTATTTCCCATGAAGTGATGGGACCGGATGCCATGATCTTCATTTTCTGAATGTTGAGCTTTAAGCCAACCTTTTCACTCTCCACTTTCACTTTCATCAAGAGGCTTTTTAGCTCCTCTTCACTTTCTGCCATAAAGGTGGTGTCATNTCCACTGTTTCCCCATCTATTTCCCATGAAGTGATGGGACCGGATGCCATGATCTTCGTTTTCTGAATGTTGAGCTTTAAGCCAACCTTTTCACTCTCCTCTTTCACTTTCATCAAGAGGCTTTTTAGCTCCTCTTCACTTTCTGCCATAAAGGTGGTGTCATCTGCATATCTGAGCTTATTGATATTTCTTCTGGCAATCTTGATTCCAGCTTGTGTTTCTTCCAGTCCAGCGTTTCTCATGATGTACTCTGCATATAAGTTAAATAAGCAGGGTGACAGTATACAGCCTTGATGTACTCCTTTTCCTATTTGAAAGGGAAAGGACTATGATTGTAGTCATAGGAAACATTTATCTGGTGCTTCTTAAGTGTCAGGCAATGCTGTATGTGCTGTAGGTGAATTATCTCATTTAGTTTTCACAACAGCCCTATTAAACTGTTATTGTTTCCATTCTATAGAGGTGACAACTGTGGTATGGAAGGGTTATATCAGTTGCGTAAGGTGCAAAGATAATAAATGGTGGACAGGAATTTGAATTCAGGCCATCCAACTCTTAGACTCAAAATTTTAACCATCTACATTTTCATCAGCGTCTAAAAAACAGCTCTGGAGACTTCCATGGTGGTCTAGTGGTTACAAATCTGTGCTTCCACCGCAGGGCCTGTCAGTTTGATTCCTAGTCAGGGAACTAAGATCCTGCATGTAGCTCAATGTGGCCAAAAATAAATAAAATTAAGTAAAATAAAAACCCAGCTCTGATTAAAAAAAAGACTAAAACCCACTACCATCCACATTTAACGTAGAGGATATAAATTGTTCCAGATCTCTTCTATGACGTTAGCTGCAATTCTATATTGCGTTGCTTTCATAGTTTGCAAAAAACAAAACACGAGAGCTGACTTCATTTTTAAGTCTTTGCATCCTGGTTCATCTGAACAAAGAGAGTGGTTCAAACTTGCTAAAGCAATCTTTTCCTTCACAAATTTAAATCAGCCTGATTTTTCTATTGATGATTAAGCCACTAATAATATTTTGGGTTTTGGAATTGCTTGGCCCATTTAAAAATTCTAGTATCCTCTGAGTCCCCTTGCTGTTCACTTGAAACTATCACAACATTGTTAACTGGCCGTGCTGTGCTTAGTCGCTCAGTCGTGTCCCATAGACACAACTCCATGTTTGGCCCACCAGGCTCCTCTGTCAGTGGGGATTCTGCAGGCAAGAATACTGGAGTGGGTTGCCATGACCTCCTCCAGGGAATCTCCCCAACCCAGGAAACCGGGGTCTCCTGCATTGCAGGCAGATTCTTTACCAGCTGAGCTACCAAGAAAGCCCTGTTATATACCCCAATACAAAATATAAAATTTAAAGTTTGGAAAAAATAAGAAAACATTGCAGCCTCATTGTTAATCAACTATATTCCAAAATAAAAGAAAAGTATTAAAAAAAACTTGCAGCCTGAAAGGCAGTATAGACCATTTCTCAGAGCTAAAGGAATTCCCTCTAGTGCAAGTCCCTTATTTCCTGGGTCACTGCTTCCATCTTTATTGGTCTTTCTGAGGGTGGCTCATTCATAAAACAGTTACATTTATGAAGTCTCTGAAATGGGCTTCTGTTCTCACAAAGAGGAAATGGTTCTTTGGAGAATAATGGCTGATTACCTGTTCAGCGAGAGCAAAGTTTTCCATTTGCATAAAGAAGAATTTTTGGCCTGTTTTAATGACATTTATTTCAGTGCTTCAATATCTAGGAATTTCCCAGGGCAATTTCAAGTAAACTTAAGAGAAAATTCAAGGGCCTAGAAAATGTTTATGAGAGGTGGTTTTGGAGGCACATTTGGAAGCAGAATGTTCCAGTTCAGAGTCAGCACTGCAGGGCATTGCCTTACCTTCCCCTGCTCCTCAGTCCTTTTTACCTTGTAAATATTTCCCATTATACTCTGACCCTGACACAGAGGTAAGAGCAAGGTGGGCTGTGATCAGGGTTAAAGAAAAGGACGGAAGATGAGCCCAGATGCAGCACGCCTACCTCCATGTCATCCAAATCTCCGTTTAGATTACCTGTTACTCTCTTGTATCCAGCTGCAGCCTTGCCATGTTGACTTAAAAAAAATTGGCCCGTGTGAGAATTCAGAGTTAAGTTTTATTTGGGGGCAAAAAGAGAACTGAAGCCTAGGAGACAGCCCTTCGGATAGCTCTGAGAACTACTCCAGAAAGACAGGGGGGAAGGTCAGTATATGTGTGATTTTGGTGCAGGGGATACATGCAGCCAGGCACCTGTTTTTCCAGATGGTTTTTCTAGTCTCATGAAGCTTTCTGCTGGTCACAAGAAACAGTTGTCACCATGAAGGACTTTCATGCTTTTCTAGATATGCGGAGATACAAGGATTGGACTCATAAAATCAGCCCCTGAAAATATCTATCAGAAAACCTGTCCTGTCAGTTACCCCACCCCTGCCCCCTGGGACAGAGTACCTCATTTCTGCTCTCCACCCTGAACTCCTTCAGGGGGTGTTGAAGGTCAGCATCTGCAGCAGCACATGATTTAATCCTTATAGAGATAGACGGCAAGAGCCCGTGGCAAGTGCCAATTTATAGTTAGACACCCACTTTACTGAAACTTTTTCAACTTTCAAGTGAAAAAAATCCAAATTGTGCAAAAAATTTACAGCAAAAAGTACTACATCTCCTCCCCCATCCAGCTCTCAATGCTCCAGACTCTTTCCCAGAGGCAACTGTGGTGACCACTTTCCTTTTTAGTTAGGAACTTGTTTTCAAAGTGGTGATCCAGGGACTTCCCTGGTGATCCAGTGGCTAAGAATCCACCTTCCAAGGCAGGAGATGCAGGTTCAGTTGCTGGTCTGGGGACTAAGATGCCACGTGCCTCAGGGCAACTAAGCCCATGTGCTTCTCTACTAGAGAGCCCACAGGCTGCAAGTAAGATCTGACACAGTAAAAAGTAAAATACTTTTTTTTTTTTTTAAAGAAGTACTGCTGCTGCTAAGTCACTTCAGTAGTGTCCAGCTCTGTGCGACCCCATAGACGGCAGCCCACCAGCCTCCTCTGTCCCTGGGATTCTCTGGGCAAGAACACTGGAGTGGGTTGCCATTTCCTTCTCCAATGCATGAAAGTGAAAAGTGAAAGGGAAGTTTCTCAGTCGTGCCTGATTTAGCGACTCCATGGACTGCAGCCTACCAGGCTCCTCCATCCATGGGATTTTTCAGCCAAGAGTACTGGAGTAGGGTGCCATTGCCTTCTCTGAAAGAAGTACTAACTACCTTAATTTACTTACTTTTTTTTAAAAAAAAAAAAAACAGCTTTATGGAATTTATTCTCTGTACTGGGATTATTGTAACCACCTGGATATTCATGGCGCAAGGGAGGAAAGACTTTCTCTCTACCCTCCTAGATTTGATAGCTGGATCTATGAAACAAACCGACAATGGGGAAATTGATAGAAAATGTCTATAAATTTATTTTATTTTTTCAGGTGAGCTCTGTAGCATGTGGGGTCTTTGTTCCCCAACCAGAGATTGCTTGCTCAAGATATTTATTCCTTGAGATATTGGATTGAGATATTATTGGATCCATGAGATATTGAGATATTATTGGATCCATGAGATATTGAGATATTATTGGATCCTTGAGATATTGAGATATTGGATCCATGCCTCTTGCATTGGGAACATGGAGTCTGAACCACTGGACTACCAGGGAAGTCCCTACAAATTTATTAATTTTGAAGATTACATGCACAGGGACATCACATGAAAAATGAAAGAGTGAATACCCCCCCACCCAAAAAAAATCCAGGAGATTTGAGAGCTTATGTAACATTTTAACTGGGGAAGATGAGAGAGATTGGCCTTTTAGGGGAGGATAATGGCAACCCACTCTGGTGTTCTTGCCTGGAGAATCCCAGGGACGGGGAAGCCTCGCGGGCTGCTGTCTATGGGGTCAAACAGAGTCGGACACGACTTAAGTGAGCAAGTGAGTTTTAGTGATGATGGATGAATGGGTGCCAAGAAGGATAGATGGGAAGTATAACAGTTTGTGACAAAGTTTGTCTGGGTGTGGTATCAATTTCTAGTCTCCTCCCCATGAGAAGAGTCCAGTCTCCCCCGGTTGATGAAAGGAGGGATGGGAGGATGGGGAAAAATTGTTGGGAGGGGTCTTATGACAATTGAGTTCCTTTTGAAGGATCTGTCTTTAGGCAGATAGGAGAGTTCAGAGAAAGCCTTTCCCTACATTTGCTATTCTTTAACTACTTTCAGCTCAGAATAAGTCAATACATCAGCATATTTGGGGTGGCAAGTCCTAAATTCCTTCAAAAGGACATTTAGGTCTCTTCAGTGTTGCTCTTCTAAACTAGGCTACAGTGGGATTTCCCTAGTGAGCCAGTGGTTAAGACTCTGTGCTTCCACTGCAGGGGGTGGTTCAATCACTGTTTGGGGAATTAGATCTCACGTGCTATGCTGTGTGGCCAAAATTAAAAAAAAAAAAAAAACTAAAGTGAACTAGGCTGCAGTGAACTTCATACACATGTAATTTTGCTCATATAGGAACATTTCTTTAAGATAAATTCCTAAAGTATGCATTCCTAGGGCAAATCAAATTTTCATCTTTTAATAGATATTGCTGTTTTCCTCCAAATAATTTTTAAAATTTATTTATTTTTGGCTGCACTAGGTCTTCCTTGCTGTGCTCGAGCTTTCTCTAGTTGCAGTGAGTGGGGGCTACTCTTCTTTACTGTGCAGGGGCCTCTTATAGCGGTGGCTTCTCTTGTGGTGGGGCATAGGCTCTAGGTTTGCCAGCTTCAGTAGCTCATGGGCTTACTTGCCCTGCAGCCCGTGGGATCTTAATTCCCGGACCAGGGATTAAACTCAGGTCCCCTGCATTGGCAGGCAGATTCCTAACTACTAGACCATCAGGAATGTCCCTCCTCCATATAATTTATATGAATTGACACTCCTACAGTGTATAAGAATGTCATTTTTTTATGTTCTAGATATGAGGAGATATAAGAATTAGGCTTATAAAATTTGCTCCTGAAATTTCTATTTGAAGACTTGTTTTGCCAGTTTTTCCCAGAGAGCAGAGTGCCTTTTTTTTGCTCTCCATCCCGAACACTTTTTTGGAGAGGTGTTGAAGGTCAGCAGCTGCAGCAGCGCATGATTTAATCCTGGTAGAGGTAGATGGCATGTGTGAAGCTTACTGAAATGAATTAGAAATACCCCAGAATAATAAGATAGTTAATTCTTAACCAACAACTAACTCTAACCCTAAGTTCAGTTCAGTTGCTCAGTTGTGTCTGATATTTTGCAACCCCATGGACTGCAGCACACCAGACTTCCCTGTCCATTACCAGTTCCCAGAGCTTACTCAGACTCCTGACCATTGAGTCGGGTGATACCATCCAACCATCTCATCATCTGTTGTCCCCTACTCCTTCTGCCTTCAATCTTTCCCAGCATCAGGATTAATTTCTAAGGAGTCCTGTAATCTTTTTGAATAGTTAGTTGGTATGTCAATCCTAAAGGAGATCAATGCTGAATATTCTTTGGAAAGACTGATGCTGAAGCTGAAACTCCAATACTTTGGCCACCTTATGTGAAGAGCAGACTCATTGGGAAAATCCTTGATCCTGGGAAAGATTGAAAACAGGAGGAGAAGGGGATGGCAGAGGATGAGATGGTTGGATGGCATCGCCAACTTGATGGACATAAGTCTGAGCAAGTTCCAGGAGATGGTGAAGGACAGGGAAGCCTGGCTTGCTGCAGTCCATGGGGTCCCTAAGAGTCAGACATGACTGAGTGACTGAACGGCAACAACGACAACAACAGTTTGTGTGTGTGTGTGCTCAGTCATGTCTGGCTCTATGAGACCCCATGAACTGTAGCCCACCAGGCTCCTCTGTCCATGGGATTCTCCAGGCAAGATTACTGGATTGGATCACCATTCCCTTCTCCAGGGGATCTTCCAAATAAGACAACAGGCCCAAAACAGAGCTGCTTATACCACACCCCACATCACCAAGCTGAAATTTGATTACAGTTTGGACTCCTCGAGAAATGAATCTTAAACCAGGTCCATTAGAAATCACCTGATCAGCACTAGTTTGTTCATCTGCCTTATAGATGTCCCCTGTTGTCCCCAAAATGAAAAAACTTGCAATCACCAACCCATTTTTTAAACGTGATATAACTTCCTTGTTCCCATTCCCTTCTGCGTATGAAAATTTTAAATTTTGGACAGCTCCTCTGAGCTCCTTGCTATCTGCTAGACTGGATGCTGTCTGATTCAAAGGGATCTTTGCTCAAATAAACTCTTAGAGTTTTCAACACGCTTTTTAAACTTTTTATCTTTTAACAAGAGGAACATTATTTAAACTTTGCCAAAGAAAGCAATTCTAACAGACTCATTCTGTGTCATCATTCTGAAAGGGACGAGTAAAGGTCACTCTAAAACGTGCCACTTTGTTGTGTGGATAATTTTTAGCTGAAGGCAGCAAACTCAGGAAACACTTTTACTTCTCCCTTAACTACATAAAAGAATATAGATGGGGACCTGGCCCAGAAAGAGAGCGGTTACCAGACATTATTATTATTATTATTATTATTATTGTGGCCTCGCAGCTGGTGGGATCTTAGTTCCTGGACCAGGGATCAAACCCAGGCCCCTGGCACTGAGAGCACCAGGTCCTAACCACTGGACTATCAGGGAGTTTCTTATGACTGGAAAAATGACTCTTTATTAGAAATACTTATCTGCATGGCAAGGGAGATATCTAATTACCAAACATCTGTTTTTCTTATTGGCCTGTGAATTACCTTCCTCACACTTGACACCCTGGGTCCCACCCCACTGCTTAGCTCAGGATAATATGCAAGCTTCAACTCCCTGACTGTCTTTGAGGTCTCCTATTTTTTATGGGGCTCCCAAGTGCACAAAGTTCCATTTTTTTCTTATATTAATCTATCTTATGTCAGTTAAATTACAGACCAGCCAAAAAAGGGTGGAAGGAAAATTTTTTTCCACCCTAATGGTTCTGAATCTTACTTCTTATTGGTTGTTTTGTTCCTGACACTTTCCTGGTGGCTCAGTGGTAAAGAATCTGCCTGGAATGCAGATGTGAATTGGATCCCTGGGTCAGGAAGGTCCCTTTGAGATGGAAATGGCAACCCACCCCAGTATTCTTGCCTGGGGAATCCCAGGGACAGAGGAGCCTGGTGGGCTACCGTCCATGGGGTTGCAAAGAGTCAGACACAACTTAGTGGCTAAACGACAAGAAGTTGTTCTCGACTGTCTGGCAACATTTTTTTTTTTTTTCACTAAAAAAAAGAAGCAAGTTGGCTTTATTAATTGATTCAAGAATGAGGCAGCGTCCCATTTAGCAAGCAGAAAGGCATCCAGAGGTGTTGCTCAAGATGATGGTAGGTATTTATAGGTAGAAAACTGCATGGGTCACGAAGGTTGTTAGCAAAAGAAAGGAAATGATTGCTTCAGGATAGCTCATCTTCTTTTGTGGCCGGGGAGGAGGGCAGAGAATGGCAGTTTTATTATCCCCCACTCCCCCCAC